>CAICTM010001463.1:0-28690 GCA_903772945.1 Seminavis robusta
TTGATGGCCCGGCTCACGTCAAGGCGGACAACATGTCCGTGATCAAGAACTCGAGCATCCCGGAGTCTACTTTGAAGAAAAAGAGCAACTCGGTCGCATACCACTATGTCCGTGAAAGAGTCGCTGCAGGCATGGCAAACATCACTTATGAGAATACAGAGAGCAATTTGGCCGATATGTTGACGAAGATCCAGAACGGGCCTGTGAGGCAGCGACTGGTTTCGAAAGTCCTCTACTAACAATCTACAAAAAGGCAACATGACCATAGGGTGGGCCGTTTGGTGAACGGCAGGTCTGAGCCTCCAAGGGGCCTTGCCCCAAGGGTACATCCTGTTTCAGACTTCCGAAGTCTGTTTTCCCATTTCAAGTGCAATCTAGCGTGAGATAGATCCCCCTCTAGCTTGAGGGGACCGAAAATGACCTGTGGTAGCGATTTATGACTATCCAGTTACCAGATTACTAAAATCAACCACAACAACCAAGTAGTAACACACACAACACTATAGCAACCTCTTTATCAACACCATCAGCCTTTTTCGAACATCCGTCGAAAAGTCGAAAATGCTTTGGACGAACACTGTGCAGTCATTTCAACAACCAGTGAGGCCGGTACGGTTCTCATGTCCGGCATTTGGAGCACCACAAACCTGACGATCGTCGAGCTGGTTCCTTGTTTCCTCGTTGAATGCGGCCTCATTTTTTCATGGCTTCAAGATCGACAGTCAATTGAGAATTGCATCCACCACTGATCTCTCTACTGCCGGTAGCTGCAATAACAGCAACAACGAAGTTGCCCCGCCTCCAAAGGACGAGTTGAATACTCCTGACCTGGAAGAACAATCCCCAGCCGAAATGAACAACGGCGACACGACGAAGCCCCGCCGTTGGCTGGTAGACCGTTGCGACGGGAACGAGCAAGTGATGGATCCTGATTCCAGACCTTGCTGTCCCATCTTTTACGCCCCCCTTTTGCTCAAGTTTTTTCCAGACTATCTAGAGCAGAACCGAGTTATGGAGTGTTTGGGCAAGACGGGTTTGTTTTCACCCAAAAATGTCACCGCACGCAAAGTGGTCATGATCATTGCCTTGTTGTCCACATTGATCGGTTGGGCATTCCTGATTGTGTCAGACTTTAGCATTTCCACGCAATACAAGTACATCGAAATGGCAGCCTTTAACTATGCCAGTATTTCGGTAAACGTCAATGACAACTCGACCTTAGTAACCAATGCAACACGAATCAGTTTGGGATTGAGAGCTGCTGCCTTGGCAACTTCTTCCTATGAGGACTACGTGGACCGTGAGGAAGACCAACGTGTCATTGGTTTTGACGAGTTTTGTGGCAATCAGCATGAAAAAGAAACTCTCAGAGACAAGACAGTCAGCTCGTTGGCATCCAGGATCGTCTTTGCCAATCCAGACAATTGCCACCAGTGTGCGGATGCCAGTCAAGCCATGGTATCATCCATACTCATGTCCACAATCACATACTTTTTCACATTTACGACCGATATCCTACGAATCTGGCCCAACTATGATGTCAATTGCCAAAAGGTCTTTGGCGCATTCTTTGCCATTTTCAGTACCGTCATGGGACTTCGAACATGGTTCATCTATAGGAACCAATGCTTTGCCAGTTTTGCCAGTGGATGGGAATGCTACGATGCGACCTTTGAACGAGTCGAATGTGGCGACGAGTACACCTACGACTCGGGCAAATTCTTCTTTCACAATCCCTCTGTGGCATACTCGGTTTACACCAATTGGATGATTGGGCCCGGTCTGATTTGCTTGGGGGTTGCTACCTTTGCCAAAGTCATGGATCTGCTCTGCAATTTCGTCATTCCGACGCCGTCCATTACCCGCAATCGAGACGAACAGTGGGAATATGAAAGATTGGTTCAGAAACAGGAGGAGGCACAAGAGGTGGAACAAGAGGAAGAGGTTGAAGAGCACGAAGAGGCAGAACAAGAAGAGCAAAAAGAAGAGGTTGAGGCAGAGGCAGATGACGAACAAGGGAACGAAAGAGAACACGATGACGGGGGTGAAGCCAAGCAGGACGTGTAAAGAGATCAGCGAGTGCACCCGCACCGCTGCCGCCGCCTTCTTTTGAGGGTATTGGATTGGATTGTGAGAATAGAGAACTAGATCTTTATGGATTTACGCTCCGCCAGAAATCAGAAATCAAACAGCATCGTTTGCCTTGTTTGCCGTCTGCGATCCCTTTTCCATCGTTTTTTCTGCTTTTGCTTTGAATCTGTCTCGAGGAAGCGAGAGTGACTCACACGGGCCCTCGGATAAAATTCTCGTTTCAGTAGCTCGGCGAAAGCAACAGAACGATGCTTTCCCCACGAGCACACGAACCCAACAGAGCCAATGTCATTATCTTCTATCGTTTCCACAATCAAATCCATTAAATGGCCATAGTCCGGATGCGATTGCATGTGCTCTTGTAGTTCGGGCATCGTCCCGTCTTCCTTGCGGATGTCTGGTCTGGCGTATTCCGAACGAAAAGATCTCAAGTCTATTGTCAGTTCACAGCCTGGGTCAGAGTGCAAATTCACTCCCCAGGAACAAATTGTTAGTCTTCGTTGTGGATTGGCGGCAGCATGGGAGCAAGTCCTAGACCGAATCTCTTCTAGAGAAAACATGCCATCGTTGTAGACAATGACAGCGGGAAGCTGACCACCCACATTGTTTGATGCTTCCACCTTCCGAAATAGGTTTCCCAAATAGGTTTACCAAATAGATAGGTTACCAAATAGGTTTCCCAAGATTTGCTTTCCATGATGCAAGCTCACCCCATCCGTTTCCCCCAGCTCAATGATTCGATTCAAGAAGAATCTGGCGGGTTGGGAGGGATTCAATGGCTGGCTCACGCTTGTCAACGATGCGATACCGGGTCAGCAAAGACGCAAGGAAGAGGATAATATTCTTATCTTCAAACCTGATTGAGAGAAATTTCCACTCCTGAGTTTTGGCTCAGTGACGACTTCACGACGCAAGACGTTGACCAAAGCACTCTTTTGTTGTCAGAGAGGAGAGAGGACACGCATCCCAGCCCGATGCGAAGCCTGCGAGCATGGAAGGTAACTCTGTAATGACCCGCCGGCGTGTAGTCACAGTTCAACCTGGCAACGAACACCTTGGATGAACTCGATGAGACTCAAAATCTTTTTGACAAGATCGCTGCCAGAGGCAAGCTCATCCAAACTCTCCCATAAAAACAACAACACACACAAGCCAACAAAAACATCAACAAAAGAACCATTGCTTAAAAACTCAACGATGAAGTCAGCTTTCACTCTTACCTTTCTTGCTTCTCAAGTCAATGGAAATGGACTCCGAGGACTCCAATACTGCCCGCCTCCTGGAACTGGAATCACTTGTCCGGGCAACATCCATACTGTTGCCTGTGGAGATGGCTACAGATGCAAGTATGATAATGAGTGCTTTGCCAATGCTGCTGGGTTTGTCAACTGTCTACCTGTGGAGGATTTTTGCCCGCTTCCTGGACCCGGCGTCACTTGTCCGGGGAACATCAACACTGTAGGTTGCGGAAAAGGTTACAAATGCAAGTATGATAATGAGTGCTTTGCCAATGCTGCTGGATTTGTCAACTGCCTACCTGTGGATGATTCTTGTCCTACTCCTGGAACTGGAATGAGCTGCCGTAAGTAGATAGCGAGTGTGATGCAAGAGTGAATACAGGCCTTCGAACTCAATGACTTCCGGTTCCTTCTTTACAGCCCTGAACAAAGACATGGTCATTTGCAACCAAAAGTGCCAATACGGCAACATGTGCCTTGCAAATGCTGCTGGCTTTGCCTTTGCCTCTTGCACCCATCTACCACCACCCTGCAACCCCACCACTTCTTCAAACTGTCCTCCCATTCAGCCACCCCCAGTCACAAATCCCCCTGTACCACCGTGCAACCCAACCACAGGCGCAAACTGCTGAGCCCCTAACCAATTGATAATCCAAGAGACACAGCCATAGAGTATGCCTCTCATAGAAAGGCCAATACAAGCATAAACTTAGAAATGATACTACTGGATTGATCATTCTTCAAAATACATGTTTCTCAGTGTGTTTAAGCGTTCAGAATACTCGTCATAGCCCATAAACAAATTTAAGACAGCGGTCTCAAGGTGACATGACGGCGGTACAGAAATACCGAGAAAGGGCATGGACTCGGCCAACACTTCCAGGTTGCCAAGTAGCCGAATTTGGTTGAATTGTTGTTCGGAGAGATCCTCAGGGAGTGATCGCGAGGAGCGGAACCGCTCCAATTGGGGACAGTCACAAAAGGTCCACACATCCAATGTAGACACGTCGATCGAAACCAACGTCTCTGATTTGATCATCATAGCATTCAGGCCTCCTATTGGGAGGCCGAGATGTCTTTGTAATGTATGAAATCGCCTAAACCGGATTGTCAATTCCCTCAAGCAAGGCAGCTTTTCAACAAGCTGTAACCATGGATCAATGCTGTATTCGTTGTCACAAATAAGTTCCAGCCGCGTAATGCCGAGTTGAAAGAAGGCGGGGTTGGGGCTTTGATTGTATCCCCTCGAGAAAAAGCCGTCGAGAAATCGAACCGACAAAGTCTCAATGTTATCGCATTTGTTGACGATGGCCTCTTCCAGTTGCTTCATAGAAGTAGTGGCATCGGTGATATCATCGTTGTCTTCTGTTCTTCCTTGGCGTGGTGGTCTTCCTTGGCGTGCGGTATACACCAACTCAACTTTCCGCAAGTCTCTTGTTTTGTGCTTCTTTTCGAGGAGATCCATAACGGTAGCAGCGAGTCTGGGTGAATCCGAAATGCGCAGGGATCTGATTTGGAAATCATGTCGGTTTATCCACTTGACGATGGGATTCATCAATTGCCAGCATCCCATAGTGGGAACCAGATCCACATGCATGGGTCCTACAATGGAAGGGAGGTTGTCATCCGCAATTCGTTTCCATCGTTGGCAGACTTGTGCCACTTGACAATGGAAGCGGAAGGCGCTTCTCGCACTCGATCCAGTGCCTTGTCCCAGAAAGGAGAGGATGTGACGCCATATATGATCGTCTCCAAGAATGGTCGTAAGACTGGATAGGAGATATCTGGGCCACTGCCGGATCACCTGTGTATCATCAACAAGTTGTACGTCAATAGTGTCGTCATTGTCCGGGTGGCATCCAACCACTTTGGCAATCTTTCCAAAATGGATACCAAGTTCTGTCATGGTCGTGTCGTGATTCGCCCTTCCCAACACAATAAAGTCACCAATGCTTACATGCGGGCATGTTGGGCGTGGTTGAATTTCTACCGCCGAAGACCGATGGCACGAAGTAAGTGCTGACCAATCTTTCAGGCTGTAGCCATTGAATATCTTCTTGAGCGATGGCATTTCTTCAATATTAATATTGTCGCTGACTGGCTTTTGATTCTGTCTGTGTGTCTGTGTGTGTATATCTCTTTCGTTGTCTGGAAACTATGAAAATGGTCTCCTCCCTCGTTGACGACACACCCCTGGATCCCTCTCGGGTATTCGGGTCGGTCGAATCGGTACTCGAATCACGTCTGAAGTCTGAAACAGTTGCGTCGTTTTTTGCTACACGTATGCGTACTTCTCGGAAACCAAAATGGTCATTCGTGTTAAGGATTTCCGACCCAGGGGAAGGGTAACCTACAGGAGCTTTCTCAGATGGCTCGTTCTTTATGACATTGTTTCTGCGGTTGCCACAGATTGGGGCTGTTGGCTGTTGGCTGTTGATACCGAACATGCACGGCAACGGTTGCTTGTTCCTCGATGGATGGTCTTTGAGCAATGTGGAATTGATTGTGATTGTGATAGATTCTGGTAAGGTCCGGTGTTGAACTCTCCGGTAGGTAGGTAGATAGTCTAGGAGCTACCTAGATGGATGGCACGGTAGCTACGGTACTTGGCTAACTCTAGCTAGCTAGGAGTAGGAGTGAGTAACGGAGGTCCAGCGTGGGGACGATGCCCAACTTTTTGTTTTCCTCCTCCCTTTGGTTGGCAGCAGTGGTGCGTGAAAGTGAATGCACCTCTGCTGCTGAGACTATCTTACTGCATGTACTAGCTACAGTACTCTAGAGTAGTAAGGTGCTGTGTTTCACTGTCTGCTTATGCTTTTACTGTAAGTAAGTAAGTAAGTAAGTTTAGCTCTCTAATAATAGTAAGAATGGGTGTGATTAGTAGATGATGTATGTGTTGACATGTGTGTGTGTGTGTGTTTTCCTCTTGACGCCGTAAGTACTTGTAGTGTTTTACAGTACAGTTATGCACAAGCAGCGGCATGATCGTGCAATCCTCCCGCTTGTAGTGTTCCAAAAAGCATGGCATTTCTAAGAAACTCTTGTACTTGGGATTGTTCAAACATGGAGAAATTGTTGGGCTCTTGCAAGGCGGTCGTGGACTGGACAAAGAGTTGCTGAAAACAAGCGGTAGCATCGTCTTGCAACACTGCAAGAATACATGCCTGATTGTTGCACAATGCCAGTGACATGAGCAGCAAATCGTCGGCACAGCAACAGAGGGTAGCTGGCGTCAAGCGCTGTTGGAGTGTGTGCAACGCCTTGGCAGATTCTTGATAGAGCGCCAGGGCTTGTCGAAGAGCCGCTGCTTGTTCTTGACTCTGCTTAGGACACCGTTGCGCATGTTGGTGATGAGCGAGTGCGAGGTTGAAGAGAATGGTCGCACAGTAAAAGGCAATCTCAGCACTGGAAGGGATCATAGTGGTAGCAGCAGTGAGTGTAGAGGAAGAAGAAGTGGAAGGATTAAAGGTGACCGTACAAGAGTAAATGTAGAATCGATCGTCTTGGAGAAACGGAACTTCCACAGAAGAACGAGCGGAAGGAAGACAGCCAGTAGTGCTAGTAGAAGCAGGGCTTGAAGAAGTAGAAGTAGGGGTATCCTCCATAGTAGTATCCATAGCTGAAGTAGAAGTAGGAGTCTGTTTGGTAGAACATCTACTACTACTACTGTCCATGGTGGAAGAAGCAGCGGGACAGACTTGTGCTGGCGCCACTGCATGCTGCTGCTGTTGTTGTTGCTGCTGCAAGTGATGGGCATGAGTAGTCTGTTCACAGACTGTCATCATTTGACGCACAGCATTCTCGAAAGAACGAACGGCATCAGGGAACGCGCCATCGGCTAGTTCATATACCCCATCTTCATTAAGCTCAGCCGCTCGTTCCATCAGACTCATCACGTTCATTGTACCACTGCTAGTGCTCATCATGTTCATGTTCATTGTGCTACCGGTATTAGTAGTGCTCATTGTATTGTATAACGTAGTTGGTTAGAGTTTGGTTGCTTTGGGATTGAGAAAAGAATATATTTTTGAGATCAATCTTGAGAGAAGCAAGAAAGAGGAGATGGCAGAAAGAGATGCTCAGCAACCTTGGCTAATACCGAAATGGGTCTGTTCCAAACCAATCAAATAGCTACTGTACCGTACTCACCTGCCTTTCTTGCACACTTCGCAATTTTTCAAGACCAAACTCAATGCATTCGCCATTCCATGGGCCGCCATTTGGTGGACCACTCCGCACAAAGAAGATAAAGAAGATAAAGAACAAACGGAGAACAAAAGGCTCATCCTTTCCCAAAAAGAAGAAGAAAGGGTAGCATGATTTCACCACTTAACAGTCAATAAACTATCAAACAACACTTTTAAGTCTTCACGGGACCAAATAATACCTCACTCTAAATCATACATGTCTTAGTTTCTAACAGACTTAGAGAATCAGTCATGCTACAGCAAGCGAGATATTCTCCTGTGCTCCTTTTTAACAATAAAACACAGTTCATAACGGGGAAGCCTTACCTCCGGTTTACAGAAAGCATTCTAACAATCAATCCGAACTGCCGATCGATTGAAGTGCGCATGCTACGCTACCGGTGGTATCGATACTGTAGCTATGAATAGACTACAATGTGCTCTCCAGAAACATGCTGTAGCTACAACATGTAGAGAGTCACGTATGCCTTCTTTTCACGGGAGTATCAGCTACGGTATCACATCCATGGGCTGTCCTGTCCATTGGTAGCTCTCTAAATCTTCTGGGGTCGAGCTTGGACAAGTCATAGAATGAACATATTTTAATTGAATGTAGGGATTTGTCAGCGAGGAATTTTTGGTCCGAATTGGATTCCTCCAATATTTTTCAGGATAGTTTAGCACTGTACACATCAGATACCAATGTAACCCCTGAAAAAGAATGCGTCGGAGAAACATCAAACGTACTGGCTCACGCACTTACTTTCCTTCGTGTTTCGACGCTTTTGGTTGGGCAGGTGTTGGAAACCATCGGCCTCAGCTGCCTCATCACGGCTTTCTGCACTGAGTATCGACCATCCCCAAGCTTCTCCATGGTCCTTTTGTTCTGCCTTGCCCAAAAAGAACAAAAAGAATACAGAACGCCAGATGGCTGTTTCCTCCTGTCTATCTGGTTTCAGGGTGGGAAAATAAATGTCCTCGATTGGTGAATCAACTCCGGTCACTAGTGAGTCCACAGTGATGAAAAGCTTCCGTAACGTCTTAGGAAGTTTACTGGGAGACGACGGTTAAAGGAGCTTCCAAGAACAATGTAATTCCTAGAGTTCCTAACCTTAGCTGTGATGGTCCGCGCTTCATGTTTCAGTGAAACATGCTACCTGGTAGGGTCGTGCTTTCACCGGTTATGTATAAATAGAATTCTATTTTAAGGCTACTCTGAGTACGACTATCCACCGTGCCGCTACCCTAAACCGATAACCCCCACAAACATTGGGGCGGAGAGAGTTGGCCCCCTCAGCCGGGAAAGTTTAAACCCAACCGAGGCAAGATATTAGGGGGGAAGGTCACCAACCGGACCCGCCCGTGCTGCTGCTGTCATCAGCACTGCTACTAGCTGCACTATTGCTGATAGTGTCAACACTGCTGTCATCTAAATCAAGGTCAGACCCGAAAGCCTGATCCAAAGTTGCTGCTGCCTCATGGAAGGCTGCGGCCAGTTGTTGCTGCTCTCTACTTGCTTTGTCCACCACTGGCATCCAATTTGAAAGCCAGGCTTTGATTTCGGATGGTGCCATTTCCATTTGTCCTCTAGTGGCCTTTTGAAAATGAGTTACAAGAGACAGTGGCACCTGTCTGCCTGCTCATACAGAAGCTCTACTTCCCGTTGAAGCTTTTGCTGCTTCTTGATCCACTGCTGCTGTTTATCACGTCCATACCTGGCTGCATTGCGGTCATCCCACAGTAGAAACCATTGTTGGAGTAAGAGATGACCAAGTTGGTAGTCCATATGGTACCTTTTTTCTTGGATGTATGCTTTTGAACATGATGGAGATAGTCTCCCTGGTGCTTGTCCACAATTTGGAGAGTCGGCCCTTGAGGAAGTTGTTCCCCCCAATGTGGTTCTGGTCGATGACCAGTTGATCATACCTTTCTGGGAACTCAGATTGGGTAAAGATGCTTGCCTGCGAAGAAGCACTCGAGCCCTTGCAAAGCAATGGCTAACAGGGATGGATCAGTATCCATTTCGCAGTTGTTTGCTGACAGCCTGCTGCATGTTGTCCTCCACAGTGTTGGATCTTCATGAGTGCACAGTAGAGATGGGCTGCTGTTTCATTGTCGCCACCCACAGTGTGGGCACCGATGATCGTACTTGCATCATACTTGTGGACCCTTTTGCCCACTGGAAGAATGTCAAACAAAAGCTTCCCAGTGTTGTTTTTCTGGTCTCGTGCCTGTCTGCCATGGGCTGTCCAATCAATCAGATCTGAGTGGTATCATCCCATTGAGTGTTGTTCTGGACATGTTCTGCAGCACTGCGGGATCATTGCGTAGATCCCTCAGGGTGCGTGGCACCTTGTATGTGCAGGTCCGCCGGGAAGATGCAACTGTGCCAGGTTCACGGGGAACCGAAGCACCACTGTATGATCCACTCCTTGTGTGTAGCCATAAAGGCACCGCCAGCTTGTCTGCTTTGCAATTGAGTTGGGCCTTTGTCGGCAAGGTCTCAATAGCCCTATCTTTGTCTGGTGGCTCTTGATGTGCTCCATTGTTGGAACACTGAGAGCCTTTCGAAAAGTCTCTTCAATCTGTTGAAGCACATCCCAGTCCGACTTCAATGTGTCATTGCTTTCACCGGTTATGGTAGCATGTCTTGGACGCGGACCGGGTGAATCTTTGGGGGACCGGGTGAATCTTTGAGATAACCTATAGTAAAATAGTAGGAATTGGGTGCAGGGTCATGGCGGTAATAATAGTATCGCCCTATTCACATCCTTACCCACACTTGATCGGTGTACTAGTATCTTTAGGGTTATCGCCTCGTGCGTCAATCGGAACATTCTGGGTTACAGATACTCGGAAGCTAGAGGTGTCAGATATCGTTACGGATACTCGGAAGCTTCTAGTCCGTGCATCCGCACCTCTGTGGGCTGCCGGCCTGCCGATGGCCTCGGTAGCCTTGCTCTTGGGAGTTATTGACGTTCGAGTTACGGATACTCGGAAGCTTGAAACTCGTCCTACACTTACGTGTCATAAAACCATGGAAAAGAGACTTGTCGGCAATGGAGTCTCCCGGAGGCTTAGAGGACATGAGTATGCCTGAACAAGTGCACTACGCTAAAAGCTAGTGTAAAGATCTTTCGATGTTTTTTGAGTTTGAGAGAATGAAAGTTATGAGAGAGATTAGAAAGCTATGAAAACTAATCAACGAGAGAGATCATCATCAAGGGATCGTAGATCTGGCTTCCCCGCGGGAGACTGTAAAGTGTGATAGAGTAGTTGTGGTAGTAATCCTCGTCTTTCCACGATCCTAAAACGGAACGCGTGAAGGTTGTCTAGCCTGGATTAGTAGCGGGAAGTACTCCACGCTAGCTAAATATTCAGACGATGTTCATCATCAACCTAGTATGACTAGCAGGTCATTGAGAACCCTGTCTCAAATGACTATTCACAAGAGACTCAGTCATGAGTCGAACTCAAACCTATCTAGGATCGAGTCGCGAATAAGGCTAAGAGCCGTGTATTGCATTCGCCCCTGACAAGGGTCACAGAAGGCGCGACAGCAGTCGGACAAGGAGAACATATGATTTAAAGTGCGGGGCACTCTCATGAGATTTGATGTAGACATGTGCGTCGCACGATGGCAACCTACAAGGGGATCAGGCTTGTATGGGTGTATATACCTTATGTTCCAAGTCTGGTAGACTGTGCCGCCGTTGGCGGTAGCATGTTGGAGCCGTACAGTGCCATTGTCATTGACTCGGTCTATAGTGTAAGGACCTTTGTACTTGGGCTGACCGTACTTGCGGTGCTGATACTGTTGAATCATCACAGTATCGTTGACATTGTATGGGAGACCCGCACAAGATAGCATACGGAAGGATAGCACAAGACGTTTTCTGCTAAATCTTTGGTGTCGTTACATTAAATATTTACGTATAACGCAGCTGCCGGTCCATTAAATAGTCGCCGGTCATTTTCGAGGACAAGAGGCCTTCTTGTATACATCCCTGAATAAAAAGAATGTTCGTTATACTCATCTTCAGCACGATGATTTTTATACACCTGTCACATTTGGCGCGGAAAATCACTGAACCCGCACCCTACTAACAACCAAGGCGATTGCAGCAACGCCACACGACAATGGTTTCCGCCGCACTTTGCCACACAACGATGGTTTCCGCGGCACTTCGATGCAACCTTCACAATCAATGACGGCACGCATCTAGAAGCGGAAGTCTTGGGAATCGAGGAATACAGGGGAAGGAGTGTCAGGCACAGCGGCATTGCGCAAGTTCGCAATGAGTCAATCTTCCTCGTCCGAGTCGAGCTCATCTGGAAACGCATCGTCTTCTTCCGAAATCCCTGTCTCGTCGTCGTCAGAGATCCTCGTCTCGTCGCTGTCGGAAGCTTCGCCATTGTCCTCATCGGGCTGAACACGGAGGGGTTCAAGAGCCGCAGCCAAGTTGTCGACGGGGTCATTGGCAGGTGTGAAAGCAACCGTCATGACGTTGCCTTCGATCTTGATGTCTGCCCCCATCTCTTCGAGAGCACGCTTGACTTCTGCTGCAGCGGCAGCCGACAACCAGCCAGAGAGTAGGGTTTTGTCAGTCATGATGAAAGAGACTGGAGAGCTAGAAAATGAGACGAAAGAAGAGGCTTGTTGTCAAGTTGCCTCCTGCGTCTCCGCGATTTTGGCGGCAGTTTCAGATTTTTGTGCTGAAGCATCCATTCAAATTTGGATCCGACCCATTCAAATATGGAGACTCCCATCCAATTGCCGAAGAATCGTCCATTCCTTGCCAATGCAAGCCGCCCAGACTCCTTCTATTGTTTTGCTTGTGAATCGCCATTTTTCAGGACTGTGAGCAATGTCGTTCCACCCAATGCAGACAACCACGGGGCAGCCCGCCACTGCCGTGTCACGATGTTCGATGCGATTGCTTTGGTTCAAGGACATGGAAGTAACACTGCGTGAGACACACGTCCAAGGCGAGCTTAGCTTGCTCACCAACAGAGATACAAGTTCCCCTGCCACCAACGGCACATGCGACTACATGCTTCAGATGAAAACGAAGAAGGTCGATGGCGGTAAGGACGTAGCCGACACTTGCAACATCGTTCTTGGATATGGCAAGTGGACGATTTCCCAGCCAAAGGCTATCCGAAGCGGACACGGCAATCATGAAGTACTCTACGTGAAGATCTCGTTTGAACGGTGCAGAGCCAATGAAGTAGACGCGATCAAGCTAGCTCTTCCCATCATCGAAGGCGACGACTCTGCTCAGAGACTCTTTGTTGCAGCTCTCCTTCACGCAGAGTCGAATACCGCATGGCCTAGAGGAATGATGTGTGTGTGCTTGGCTGGTCTTGACATGGAGCGAATGTGATCAGTGGTTGTCTAGCTGAGAGCTCGCAGTCGTCCTAAACCAAAATAGTTATTTGCTTGTTACTACACTTTCATTTGTCTCTAGTCGTCCTCATCATCATCATCGCTCTCATCATTTTGTGTTTCACAAGTGTTGCTGGGAGCAACGGCGTAATCTGCTGTTTCTGCCATGAAATCCTCTCTCTCTCTTCGTTGTGCGACGATGGGACTTATCGTTTGCTCCTTTGACTTGATCTCTCTTTCAAGCTCCGCCATCTTTGCCAACACTTTCTCTTTCGTGAGATTCAATGCTTTGAGACTGGATGCAACAGCGTCAGCTTTGTCGCCAGACTTGAATACTCCAAACAAACGAGCCAGAGCCACTCTTCGCCACCCTTTGACGACATCCCATTTCCAAAAGCCGTCGCTGAGTTGTGTCTTAAGGTCGACCGCTTTTTGATGAAGCGTCTTCAGCTTGTCGAGCTCATCAATTGCACTCTTTTCCGTCTTCTCCAAAGCTTTGAGCTCCTCTTCTTTGCTTTGTCTCTGAAGCAAGATGCCGGCAACTACTCCGCTCTTGCCCAAATGCGTGGCCGTGCCGGGACGACGGTTCCGCTTTCTCCTCTTCGCCGCGCCTCCTGTCTTTGCTTTCATATCAATCATCATTTTCATCAGTGTCGTTTCCATCCTATAACCCACAGCGGATACGTCCGTACCAACTCTCGTGACAGATATCTCTTTTGTCACACCCTCCCTCGAAACCGGGACAACCGTCGTGAAAGGATCCAGCACAACCGCTTCAAAGTCATCATAGAGGTCTGCCATGCCCATATCTTCGTCTTCTAAGAGGTGCACAAGTTGGCTTGCAAAGTGCGGATGTTTGGTTCGCAATCGTTGTATTATTGCCTCCAAGTTTCTTGTCAAATGGAGACCATCGGCAACTTCCGTGGCTTCTGCGTACATGCTGCTGTTTAGCTTCTTTCTTGCTACGCGAGCTCGCTTTTGCCCTTTTCTCTTATCCTTTTTGGTAAGAGCGTAAGCGGTATCATCGGCGCCATCGTAGTACTGATCCAAAACTTGAGCAAAGCTCGACGGAGTGAAGTTCCGACTAGCACGTCTGTCGTTGTCGAATTCCATAAATTTGGAAGCGGATTGCTTTGTGAGGTTAACGAGCGAATTGTCATCTCTCTTGCGAAGCATGATTGAATGGCCAAACATCAGAACCGAAAGCTTTGTTTCAAGCTTGTCTCTGGCAATTGCATCGGCCGACCGTGTGCACGTAGTGTCGACATGGTTGTCATCCGTAACCGCCACATAGTGGACTAGTTTCAACGCGGCCTTTTCAAGATCGTCGGTTGGTTTTGGGGGACGAGATAGGTCTCGCTTTGGATCAAGCACGTGCTTCCCCAACAGCTGATCGGCAATGGCAAACGCAAGAAACAACGTTGGAACCTCGATTGGATCCGTGTCGTCTCCACCATTCATGAAATCGTCAGACGGGAGGAAAACCTTTATCGTCGCCTCTTCTTCATCGCTAAGACATTCTCGATCGTTGATTGGTTTTGCTTTCGTTACCCAGATAATGTCAGGTATGGGCTCTCCGGATTCCCGTCGTTGCTCTTTCAGCATCTTATTCAGACCGTGAAAGTTCTGAATAGCTAACTGCCAGCCTTCATTTTGATAATCCATGGGATACAAGCCGGTCTTTTTGAAAGAGGATGCTACAGCATTGCTTCCAGTTCGTCTCAACTCATCATTCTGATCAATGCAATTCTTTTCCAGACCTGCACGAAAAATGCTGTTGGCATCCAGATAATCAAGCGTCTTCCCAACAAACAAGCCCTGCTTGTGTGCTTCCATCGCAATATCCTTAGCCGTCAGTTCATTCTTCCCGTTGTCACAAGGCTGAGACCATATGGATGTTTTGGACGGCAACACGAACAATAGAATGTTCAGTCGAAAGAACGCCGTAATAAGAGACTGAGGACACTCACGGGAGCAATGCCAATCCAAGAAGAGGATGACACCCAGTCCATTCTTTCCTTGGTTCTGCGGTAGTTGGCTCGAGAAATGCAACAAGAAATCATAGAATGTCCGCTTCAGCATACTGCCGGTTGGTGTTGTTCGCACTTGGAAGCCAAACTTGTTAACGATCGTGTCCTTCTTCCCAACTTGATAGTCATTAAACCAACCTCTGAGCACAGCATCATTCAATGGTATGACGTCTGCTTCTGTCTGATTGGCCAAAAGTCTGTCCCGATCAGCTTTGTCCATGCTATCCATTGCGTGACTGCTAGACGCATCAGAGATAAGCACAAACGGAGCAGGGGCACCTTCCACACACTCATGAGGATGGCATTGGACACCATCTGCTCGCACAACGTTCGCCACGCTGTAATGAAATTGCATTTTCCCATCTCCTTCCCTTGTGTTTTGAAACAACCTTGGCCTCTCCAGCATCTCTTCTGGAATAAGAACGGGGTTTCGAAGATGTGTTGGGTTTGGTCCTTGCTCGTCAGTGTTGTAAATGCGAGTTGGAGGGACGTTAGCATATCTGTTTTCAGGCCAAACGTCTGGATCGATTTCATGCGCAAGCTTTATGTGGGCATCCACTTGATGATAAAACGCATTCAAGACGGAGCTCTCTGCTTGAGCGGCTCGTTTTGGATCGATTGGATTCACATTTGCCTTTGCTTTGAGACGTCCCTGCTTGTAGAGTCTTTCGACCGTATCCATGCTAATGCCACCAATACTATTCGTGCCACGAGCAATCCCATCGGCCTCGAGGAATGCATCAGCCCATTGCTTAAGATTTGCCTTTTCCAAAGGAAATCCAGCTTTGGCAAAAGCGCCAACACCCTCACACATCGTTGCTTCTTCAGCGTGATCGAAGTACGAATTTGATGAGGGCCGCAGATCGCGAGCTGTTGTGGAGTTTTCAGCAACAGATGCAGACGCTTTTTTCTTTGTTGTCGCGGGATACCTGCTTGCCAGCTTGGCTCTCAACTCGTTGCTTTCCGGCAAGACATTGGCTTCCAAATCGGCTTCGAGCTGGAGACTTCTCCAAACATCCTGTATACGTCTGTACTGGCGCTCATCTTTCAGAACCTTGATGCAATAAGATCTTACGCTCTCTTTTTGTCCCAATGCTTTAGCGCTTGACAAGTAGTGGTATAAGCTGAACAGCAACGTCTGCCATTCTTGGTCACTCCGCATTTCATTCTTTTTGTTGGATCGATTGCGGCCGGACCGCTGTTGTTCCGAAGAGTTGTCGTCATTCACTGGATACATTCCATTAATCTTATCCATCAATTCAGAGCTGCTTGGTTCCACTTTCCGCGAGAGGAAGTCCTCAAGACCTAGTTGCTTCCAAACGTGATGAATTCTTTTGTATTGAGACGTCATGTTTTCAGATTGATGACAAAATCCATGGAGCGTCAGTTTGTCCTCTTCCGTCTGGGCTGTGGCATGGCTGTTCCAAAGAGCGGAATATATTTCGAGCAAGTCCTTTTGCCACTCAAGGTTGTTCCTTGTCTTTCGCTTGAATGGTGCCCGCTTCTTCGTGTTGGCAATGTTTGTTTCAACAGGACGTAATGGCAATGGTTGTCCTGCCAAGGGACGAGCCACGGGACCTGCCATTCTGTTCAATGAGGCGTGCGGTATGCTATTCAACATCATGGTCGCGATTGTAATGGAGCGCCATATCGGAACAACCTTTGGTCATGACAACATTCAAACCTTGGGCGGCAACAACGGATCTTTGTTGTGGGATTTTCAAGGGAAAGAACAATTATTTTTGGAATTTCGTCAATCGGGGATCGCACCATGGTCAAAGACCTTCATTGAAACAAAGGCACACTCAAAGCAAACACCTACACTGCTCTAATAACTGGCCTGATATCGTCGTATATGCGCTCCATCGTCGCAGTTGTTGTTTTGATGCGGATCGATCTTTCGATCGAAACCGCAGCTGCGCTTCGGCACCTTGGACGCACATGGAGAAAAAGTGGCTCGACAAGGTCGGCGAACGAAAGACGTCCGTTTTGTCTAAATACAATCCGTAAAGATGTTAGAGGAGCGTTTCGGTCAGTAGTCACAATTTTCCTCATGTCGTTGATTAAGTAGTTTGGATTTAGAGGCTTGATTTATTTTGTTAGAAGTCCGACATCTTGTTCCACACCTGTTGTTTTCGGTGTGCTATCTCCTATGCGGGTCTCCCATATTGATGAGGGACACGCGTTGCGTTTTCCCTATCGTTGTTTTGTTGGATTAGTCGTTGGCGACGTTCCTTAATGTACTTCCAGTTGGCTTCGAACCGGACGTTGTGAATCGCGTCACGATTGAACACGAGCTGTGCGGGCGTTGCGCACAAGGTGGTATGAATCGTGGCATTCATTGCAAAGCGAACCGCCGTGAGGACTCCATCCCAGATCCATTCACGAGGTCGTCTTGGCACTTGATGTTTTGAACAGCGATCAAGTTACGTATGGTTTGATGAGCACGCTCGACCATAAGTTGGCTTGAGGTTACGCGTGTGATGAATTGCGACGAAGTCCATATTCATCACGGAGAGTCTTCTCGACTCTCTGCGCGAACTCGCGTCCTCTATCCATGATAACCTCAGCAGGCCGGATACCGGGTAAGCCAGTTTGTTCTAGACGATGGCTACGTCTGCTGCCTTGGAGCAGATCTCTGCAATCTCGAACACACGGTTACGGGATCAATCATTGTCAAGCAATGAAGTGTGCAGGAATTCTTTTCTTGGGATCCCCGACGTTGTAAAGGGCCTATCAGGTCAATACATAGTCTTCCAAGGGATCTCCTCGCAAGTCTTGGAGGCATCAATCCAGCTTACGCGTCTGGTTTGTTCATCTGGCAGCTTTGGCAACGCTGACATACGGCCTCTCACAGTCTGCGCAGACCTCTCCAGGTGTAGTGTTGGCTGATGTTAGTTCGTGCGAGTCTCGCCAGGATGCATCAGCACACCATGGTACCATTCAACTAGCTTTTTCTGCATAGTTTTAGGCACGACGATTTTCTCGTCCTTAACTACTAGTCGTAGGACTTATCCCCTCTGGGGAAAGATTGCTTCTTTGTAGTCGTTTGGCTTGTCCCTGAGGATTCTTGATATCGTATCGTCTTCTGCGATGTTCGAACTCGGGAACGAGAGAGGAACTCGCTAGGAAGCCTTTTCGTCTCACCATGAGTTCAGCGATCTCGCTGCGTCCATCTGTTCTGAAGAACCGTTCGTTGTTGAGATGTTAAGTCTCGACAACGCATCGCGACGATGTTCTGTTCGCCCTTGATGTACCGTAGTTCAGGCGTATTCTTCCAGAATAAGGCGCCATCGCATTACGCGATCGGTATTGAATTCTCCATGTAAGATTCTTGTGGTCCGTTATGTACAACGATCTTCTGTCCTAGAAGAAGTTTACGGAACTCTTTTAGAGTTCTACGATACTGAGAAGTTCCTTCTCGGTAACTGTTAACGTGCCTGAGCAGGGTTGAGCTTCCTGCTGTAGACGCGATAGGGTTTCCCTTCTGGAAATTACCGCAACCTAGTTGAGTATCACTCGCATCCGTGTGGATAACGAATGTTCGTTGAAGTCAGGGTAGGCGAGCAAGTTTCTTTGCTATGATCTTCTTCATCTGGCTAAAGGCCTTGTCGTGTTCCGCTTCCCATTCCACTTCGTTGTTTTGGAAGTCGAACGAGTGGGGCCAGTACATGTGATCGTCTAATCCACATGTCTCGATAAGTTCACAGTCCAATTGATCTACGGAGTTCCTTCCTGTTGGTAGGAAGAGCGAATTCTGATCGCTTCTATTTTCTTGTTATAGGGTGGATCCCTCCTCGAGTAATCCAGTAACTATATTCAAGTTCTCCTCTTCGAAGAAGGACTTGGTAGCATTGATCTTAAGTCCGGCTTCTCAAGCCTTCGGAGAACTTCATCCACTTTTCAACTTGATCGCCAGATCGCCTTTAGTTAGGATGAGTAGATCATCAATGTATGAAGGACGTATTCTAGGTCGTCATTATGTTCCCATCTTCTCTTGGAAGATGTCGGGACTATTACATAGGCCCATTGGCAACCTCTGGTACTCGTACTTTCCCCACGGGAGTACGATGGACAGAGTTGCTCGAGTGAGGTGACAGCTCGATGTGAAAGTATCCCAGTTTCAGGTCTAGACTAGTAGCGACTTGAATCCATCTAGATTCAAGAGCATGTCCTGTATTTTTTGGGATAGGATAAGGCTTCCGCTTAATCCTTTTGTTCAGTCCCCGGAAATCAGAGATGAATCGTACAGATCCGTCTTTTTGGGAATGATAAAAGTTGGTGCCGCCCACTCGGACGGTTACCTTCTTGAGTACTCCTGCTTCGCAGAGAGTTCAACCTCATCTTAAGAGTGTTGGTATGGACCCGTGGATTAGGAGAAGCCCTGCATGATAGGGTTTAGCACAGGGAGAAGTTCTACTTCGTAGTCGTCCCATCTGCCACTTTCCAAAGTACCATCGAATAGGTCAGAGTACTTCGTCAGTAAGGAGTGAAGCTGTTCCTTCTCTTCCGTGTTAACTGATCTTGCTTGGCAAACCTGCTTAAGTCAGCTTGTTCGTATTTCGCATCAAGAATCTTCTTGAGACGATCTGCACTGTCTCAACAGCGGTAGGATCAGGAATGAAGAAGTTCCCTTCTTCATTGGTGTCGCTATCTTTCATAGGAATAGATGCCGTCCCATTCCAACTGACATGGTATGTAAACAACTTAATCTAGATCAGAGAAGAATGCTCGACTATGATCATGTCTTGCCCCCAAGTCCTTGGTGACGTGTAGATCCACTCGATAATTCTCTTCGTGGAATTCAGGATCATAAATGCACCTTGCACTTCGTGCTGGTGTTTAATTCTCCTGCAGGGTAGTCCACATCGTTTGGACGCCCCAAAGACCTTCATGCGTAATTTCTAGCATGAGTTGAGCAATCAGAGGTTCCGGATGCTCCTCTATCCAGTTAGCAACGGAGTGTAACGGTTTTTGTTTCCCTTTTTCGCTTGTTAAATCTAAATAGACGATGGGTTTGAGGTCTCTGTCTTGCGACGTTTACGAGGTGGTTGGCCACGGACGAGGTTAACGATGCTAAATAGATCATCAGAATCTAGTTGAGCAGCTCCTAGGCAATCATCTAATTGCCGTAGATTCATCAGTTGCAAACAATTCTTTTTACTATTTAGTGAGATACTCTTCATCACTTTGGTATGAGAAATCGGAACATGTTCCGTTGAGTCATCATCCTGGCTTAATCCTCAGATAGAGATTTCTCCATCCAAGTGATTAAAATCGATAGAGGAGTTGTCCTCATTGTCAATTTTTCTGATTTGCGCTGGCAACATGTTGCAAGTTTGCAAGTGGTTGTACGAGTATCGTCGATCTCGTTTTCTTCGTCATTGTGACGAGAGAAGAATGGGTTTGCACGCAACTGTTTTTCGAAGTTGGGAACGACATGCTTTCCTTAAGCCATCTTCATGGTGAAGGAAAGCTTGAGGGTAGCTGAAAGCTATGGTGTTTGTAACAAAATGACTACGCAAAAGCTAGTGTAAAGATCTCTCGAGTGTTTTGAGTTTGAGAGAATGAAAGTTATGAGAGAGATTAGAAGCTATGAAAAACTAATCAACAGAAGAGATCATCATCAAGGGATCGTAGATCTGGCTTCCCGCGGAGACTTAAAGTGTGATAGAGTAGGTTGTGGTAGTAATCCTACGTCTTTCCACGATCCCTAAAACGGAACGCGTGGAAGGTTTGTCTAGCTGGATCTAGTAGCGTGGAAGTACTCCACGCTAGCTAAATATCTAGAGCGATGTTTCATCATCAACTAGTTATGACTAGAATCGGTCATTGAGATACCCTGTCTCAAATGACTATTCACGAGAGACTCAGTCATGAGTCGAACTCAAACCCTATCTAGGATCGAGTCGCAAATAAGGCTAAGAGCCGTGTATTGCACAAGAGCTAGTAATCTTAAACTACATGCTCCGAGCGGGTTTGATTACTAGGGAGGATACAAACAATTGGTAACATACATGAAGCAGACGACGTTGGCAACTATTGCGGAGGAAGAGGGCGTTGATATCCTCATTGGATGTTACATCCAAAGAAACCCAGGAAGCCTGCTACGGTTCGAGATACACTTAGCATTTACTTTGGAAATGATGGCAAGCTAGCGCCTAACTCAGCGCCATTGTTCTCGATGGAGAGTTCTTCTTGGAGTTCACTCACTAACCAGGAGAAAGCTTCCTCTGAAAGTTGGGTGCACTCGAACTCGGATGGTATTGTGGTGGTGGCGTCATCATTTAGAATGAAGGCTCCTTTGATGTATGGGTTCCCGCGGAGGGACATTCTTCGAACGAATATTAGATAGGGCATTGCTCCTTGAGTCCACGTGTGTTCCATGAACGCATCTTGGTCTTCACCATTTGACGGGAAATAGAATTTTAGGGGTTGCATTTTGCTTTCTTCTCATAAAATGTATGAGAGTTCAATAGGTTTTGAATTGTGAGTAAACATGACAATGACAACTAAACATTACCAATTCATGTTGTTCTTCAATTGCGAAGGGAGTGGGAAGGGACGGCCACAAGCAGAGAAATGGCGTGAAGACGCGTTGGCTTACCTTAAAAGACTGTTTGAGAATAAGGCAGGTTTTGCCTGTATTGCTCGAGATGAAAACAAGACCTCTCTATTATTTTAAAAAAGGGGGTATGTAAACCTTAAATCACCTTGTCAACAGGCATATTTCAAGGGGATGCTTGGAAAGTACGCAGCGTCTGCAAACCGTCCTATTTTGGGGAGATGGTGAGCCTCTGTCGGTTTGTCCACATTGATAGGGATTTAACAACCGTAGGGCGGCTACAAGTCAACGGGGCTAACCCTTTATGCAAGCCATTTGCAGGTGATCCTAAGTTCATTGTGAAGATTCTACTTGATTCTATAGACAAGAAAGACTTAAAGAGAAAAGGAGTTGAAGAACAAAGGCCTGACGAGGTGAACGACCTGGCTGAAGCAGTTAAACCTACTAGTATGAATTAAGATTTAGGCGGCGAGCTACTACAGGCACGTTTCTTCCCAGTGTTGTTTACGTGGTCCATATGAATGACTTTGAAGTGGCGGTTGAGGACATCGACTAGCTCTTCGTCTATAGCGCCTTCTTCATCTGGTTTGCCAAAGAGAGTTTCAATGCTGTACTGGCTGGTGATTACAAGGCGTTTATGCCTAAGATGGACGGTACCACCTTTGGTTTCCCCTGTGCACGGGTAGTGGTCAGCCCAACGTTTCAGATAGTGGCTGAGACATATCCCTTTCTTGTCGAAGTCGTCGAGAAGAATTGTATCCTCACCAGCGTACCCATCAAACCATTTGTTCTGAGGCTTGTCGAATAACGAATCGCCGTAGTCTTTCCAGACACTACTGGATTTACCGACACCTGAAGGGCCCCAGATCCAGATGCCACGTAGAGTATCGGAACGAAAACCTTCAGTGGTGATGAGTTGGTATGCATTTAACCCTTTGAAGCTGTTTACAAATGTAGTACAAAACTCCTTTGCTACATCTCTCACACTTGCACCTTCATCGATTCTGTTGCATGCGGCTTCCAGGTCTGTGCGTTGGCCTTGGGTGGGACATTTTCCTTTTTCAAAGGAGTCTATATCCGCTCCATAATTGGGTCCTGAAGTATTGAATTCATCCCATTCATCTTTGGATTGAGATCCTTTAAGACAGTATTCGCGGTTAATTCTAGAAATAGATTTTGCTGTCTCCCAATGGGCTCGATCGTTGATCTTCTTCATTGCCGAAAATCTTTTCATTGATTTGAAGGTCATGAATCCTTGGAGATGAGGTGTTCCCGACTCTCCTATCTCTCGTCCATACACTAAGTATGTACATCCAGGGAGTTCTTGAAGGGATATCTCTTCTTCTTCGGTGTAATTGTTCAGCGTGAAGGTCCATCTTTTACTGCTTTGGGTTGGGTTTGTGCTCGTCGGCATTTTGAAAAATGTGTTGAAAAGGTGTGAACTTGAACGCACAATTTCTCTAATTTAATCAATATCCTTCCAGCTCTACTGTCTAGTAGACTGGCTATTCGTTTCGTTTTCTCTTTCTCTCTCGTTCAGATTGTGAGCTCTACAACTGAGCTCCGATATGCATACATATACCAGGATCTTTCGATCCTCTGTTTCTCGCAGTTTCATTTGCAGATAGATCTCGTCGATCTATCTTCCTGAAGTGCATGGTTGGCCCTGGAGGGCTTTCCCACTTTACTAAACCTATGGACCTTCATCCGTCCATTCATTTGCTCCGTCCCATCGCTCCTTGCATTCGTCTCTTCGACCTAACTTTAGGAGCTGGGAACTCCCCTGCCTTATGGCTGTTTATTTCGAGCACACTATTTGGTTGTTTCAAGCCCTATGCAACTGGTGCCACCTTTGCCAGCCCAGATGGATCAAAGCAGGTCAAGCTCTTCATGACGGGGTTTGTGGATGATACGAATTCAAGAACGAATTGCTTTCTGACCAACACTATTCCCTCAGTGCAGGTATTGGTGGAGAAGGCAACCAAAGATGCTCAATGGTGGAGTGATCTTCTGTGGTCATCGGGTGGCAAGCTAGAGGCTTCTAAGTGTTCCTTTCATCATCTCCGATATGAGTTTCGAACCAAAGCTGGTCTCGGGGACTGACTTTACACCATCCATCAAGGTGGAATCCACTGATGGGATCGTTACGCCGATCAAACCAGTCGACAACTACAAAGATCACAAGTCACTGGGATGTTTCAAAGGCCCGGCTGGAAATCTCGCAGCACAGAAAGCAGCCTTGATCAAGAAATGCACCCACTATACCAGAGTTCTGAAGGGATCCCCATTGAATAGACGGGAAGCCAACATGTTCTATCGAAGCATCTTCCTTTCGAGTGTGGGTTACTGCTTGGAGACCACCTTCTTCAAGGATGTCGATCTCGATACCATTGAATCGGCTCCACGCCGAGCTGCACTTCAGAAGATGGGGTATCGATCGAATACTGCGAAAGTGATCTGCTATGGTTCCTGGCGGTTAGGGGGTATAGAAATGTTTCGACTCGCTGACAAGCAGGGAATCGGGGTCATCCAGCAGTTCTTAAAGCACTGGAGGACGAGGTGCACCGACATTGGAGACCTAAGTGAAGTCGCATACGCATGGTTGCAATTCCATGCCGGAATTGGCCGGCCCATCCTTGAGGATCTCGAAATCGCTTGTCATCTCCCAGTCGGGCTGTTCCAATGCATGCGAAGATTCCTTAAATCCATTGGAGGCACGATTGAAGTGCATAACGCTCACATTCCGCCGTTGCAGCGCGAGCAAGACTCCTACATTATGGATTGGGTGGGGTGGTATGGGGATTTCTCCGAGGCAGACCTGAAACGAATCAACTATGTGCGGCTTTACTTCCAAGTTGTCACGGTAGCTGACATCACAACGGCATGTGGCACATACATCCGGGAGGAGTTCTGGTATGGCTTTTCCAGTCCTCTGGTGCCTCGCACCACCTACTTCAAGAGATTTCAAGATCGACCCAGGGATCCCAGGACTTGGTGGTTGTGGAGGAAAGCCTTATCCCTTTTCGCTCCGAATCTGACGTTGGATGTTCCCCTGGGGAGGTGGCTCGTCTCTGCGGACAAGCTCCGGATGCGCCACAGGTTCTTCTACGAAGTCGATGCCAACGTCGTCTATCAACAAGTTGACAATGAAGAGTCCGAATTCTGGATGTTCCAACATCCAGTCCCGAACAAGGAACGGACAGTTCATCGCTGGGAGTTCGGAGATGAGACCTACCTGGACGCAGCATCCTACACAACTCGGTGCCACTGGATCCCCACTTCCCCCGATCTTGCACCTCTGTCCAGCCAGACTCTGGAAAGCGGCGAGTCCTAGACCTGACCCTCTTTCAACAAGCGTGAGACAGTGGTAGTTGGTAGTGGTTTCACAGCAGGCATTCCTGCTCGTCACCTACCACCCACACCGACAACATTTGAGGGTTCCTTGCCACTTTGGAGCCTTGGAAACAGCTCTTTATGACGAGCTTGAATGGATGGTGGACGCCTACTCAGTCCTGCAGATTGTCACAGCCATGCCCTTTCTGGGTGGCAGCGATGGGCTGCAGACATTGAAGCCGTTAAGGCGAGTTTTGCATGGTCCTGGCAGACAACCGCGGCCAAATTGTGCTTCGGTGCTCTGTCCAGTTTTTGGTATGGTTCCGACTTCCTACAGGGCGGAGGGCTATGGCATTCTATCCCCTACTTGCCTTACTTCGACGATTGCTGGAGTCTACGATCAGACCAGCATGAGAATTATGTACACTTATGCGACAATGAATCTGTGACGAATAAGTGCGCTAGCTGTCTCGAGTATGAGGGCTGGTACCCCAATGATTCGTTGAACTCCGACTGGGATGTCTTGCAGCAGATCGAGGATTCGTTCCGGGCTGCAGTCACTGTGCCCAAGATGGAGCACATCAAATCGCACCAAGACAAGCACAAGGCCATCGAAACACTACCCCTAAAAGCACAACTGAACTGCAGAGCTGACAAACTGGCAGGCAGTTACATGAACAGACACATGAAACAAGATCACTCCAAGGTACTCCGATTTCCGGCAAACCTGGCCCAGCTGCACCTTCCCAGAGGAACATGCACATACAAGCTTCCCAGAACCCTGCGGCATCTCAGGAACGACCAGCCACTGTTCGACCACATTGTCAAACTGAATCCCAACTGGGACGAGGACACCCCTGCACTGGTTGATTGGACAGCCCATGGACGAGCTGTCAACCGTCACGAGATCCACAAACCGACAATTGTGAAGTTCCTCTTTCAATTGTTGCCAGTTGGGAAACAGATCCACCGGGATGACCCCAAGTATGATCACCACTGTCCCCGTTGTGGCGGTGATCACGAGACTGAAACCCATGTTTACCGATGCCCGCATGTTGACGTGGATTTGTGGCGAGGGACCATGCAACGAGCGATCAGCACAAAGTTGCGCAAGGATTCCACCGACCCCTTCCTCCTGGAAATTGCTCTGGATGGACTACAATACCACTTTGAAGATCGATTCCTCCACCCATGGCATTACCCTGACAGGTATAGGGACCTCGTTGACACTCAAAATCTCATTGGTTGGGACAACTTCCTGAGAGGACGTTTGTCCACGCACTGGGCTAAGCATCAAGATGCATATCTGCATCGGGTCGGCTCCCAGGAGACCACCAAGACAGGGCAGCTCTGGGTCACCAACCTAGCCTCACTGCTCATCCAGCAGTGGTGGAACCTGTGGGAGGATCGAAATGCTGCCAGGCATGGCAAAGACAGGGAAGACCAGTGGAAGAAGAAGCACGAACAGCTTCAGCGGGAGGTGGAACTCATTTACGAGAAAGCGGATCTGATCCCAGCGGAGCTGGTGGATTTTATCTTCAAGCGACCGCTTGACGAGCAAATGGCAAAGGGCCCAGGCGACATCAAAGCGTGGCTTGCCAATTGGCTGCCCGTCGTCGACAAGGCACTCAGGGACGAGCATGCACGCACCGTGCAGAACAATGACACAGGGTAACTACGCACAGAGGGGGTCTTACCGTAGAAATAGATGGCAATCCAGCCAAGGGTAGTTAGTTAGCTGCAAAGCACCCTCCGGAGTTTTTAAACTTCTCCGGTGGGGGGCTTGCACTAGGCCGGTTCCTATGTGGGCGTCCTTGTACGTCTGAGGTACTCCGGTTCAATATGGCTCCGTTCAGCGGGTGGTCTATTGAGGTGCAGCCTATATAATAAAACTTCGTTATTTTGCTCTTCGACCTAACTTCCTAACCTTTGTAGTTGCATCATCTAGACGACCATTGTCCTCATTCCTCGTACACCTGGCCATCTGATGATGATCGGATAACCATCTGATTTGAGTCACACATCCTTAGTCACGAACCGTGACTGCGGATCCCGAGTCGTCTGTCCGTCATACGAAAATACCTTTCTAACACCCTTCCTGTTTTCGCGATGATGGCAGCGACCTTCTCACCAACTCAAACCAATTGCTCCTTGTCTCCTGTCAGTTTCGGTGCATGTCTGTCGAGGGTCTCGACGTTGACATTCTTGGTCCCAATGTCGCTCACGTTGTCTTCCGAGCGAACGAAATCAATCTTCACTAGGCCGTCCTGCTGCATTTGGTTCACGTAGTGCCACCTCGTATCCATGTGCCTTGTTCGACTTGCACTTGTCTTGTTCTCTGACATAAAGATAGCACCCACGTTATCGATCTTCACTTGCACAGGTAGTTCCACGTTGATCTGTAGGAACTTCAGAATCTGCGCGATGAACGGGACTTCTCGCACTGCTTCGCCACACGCGTAGAACTCAGCTTCGGAACTCGACAATGCTACAACCTTCTTGTAGGCTTGGACCTTCCAGTGAATGAGTACTCCTTCTAGAAAGATCATCATGTACGTGACCGATCTTCTGTTGTTCTTGTCTCCGGCCCAATCCGAATCCGAGAATACTTCCAACTTCCACGGTCCTTCGTTCTTCTCTGGTCTCATCAAAAGTCCACGGTTCCTTGAGTCCAACACGAACTTTACGCAACGTAGCATTTCCTTGTACGCTGCTGGCGTTGCACATCCCAAGACCTTAGCTAGCTCTCGTACCGCGTTCGAGATTTTTGGCCTTGAATGCTTGATAATGTACATGAGCATACCTACTCCTGTTCGTTATCTGCTCTGTTGTTTTTCAGCGATCCATTCGCTCTGTTCGTCTGTCTTCACTATTCCGAGTCCAGATGTTCCCGCAGTCTTGTAATTGGGTAGCTTCTGTACCTCCTCTCGGAATGTGGTTTGAATCTTCTTGATCATGTGGGTTTGTCCCACCCATGCAGCATCCTTTCGGGGATTCATCCGAATCTCACAGCTCAGGTTGTCCGTGAGTTCGTACTCTATGGTCATGTTCAAGCCTCGATCTTTAATCCTTTGAAGCACTTCCTTGCCATGAAGACTGGATGGAGTTTGGGTACACGGCATCGGAAGTAGATTTGACGGGAGGACTAGGACAGGCATCCATTGACAAGAGACTCTCGCATATGACCCAAGGACTCAGGATCCAGCAAAGTAACAAGTATCTGTTAACCAAGCCAAGCACGTTGAGGAAGCTTGGGACCACCCGGAACCATTTCAGCGAGAGAAGTGGAGGAGGCGATCAAAGGCGAGCTAACAAGATGGAGAAACTCAAGGTCTGCGCAAGATCAAGAGATCAAGAATGGAGGAAGGGAGACGATGTGTCAAACACAAGTGGGTGCTGGAAATCAAGCGGAATGGAAGATTCAGAGCTAGATTGGTGGCCTGCGGCTAACAGTCAGGTACCCGGAATTGATTTTGACAACATCTACAGTCTGGTGGCTAACGACATCACCTTCCGCATCATATTGATTCTACTGCTAAAGAAGATGGGAAGAGCGAAGGCAATTACTTCGATATTGAGACAGCATTCCTACATGGAGACATGGACGTAGTCATCTACATGGACTGCCCAAAAGGACTAGAACACCAAGACGACGAATGTGTCATACTGGACAAGACCATCTATGGCGCTTGCCAGAGCGCACAACAGTACTACTTGAAGTTTGCGAGTGTCCTGGAAGACTTAGGATTCGTTACGTGTCCTAGTGATCCATGCCTCTTCATGCGGAACAAGAATGGGAAGATATGCGTGATTCTATGTACGTGGATGACAATCTCACATTGGAGAAGAAGACGAAT
>CAICTM010001464.1:0-28686 GCA_903772945.1 Seminavis robusta
GGTTCTCAATGACCGCTCTAGTCATACTAGGTTGATGATGAAACATCGCTCTAGATATTTAGCCAGCGTGGAGTACTTCCACGCTACTAGATCCATGCTAGACAAATCTTCCACGCGTTCCGTTTTAGGATCGTTGAGATTACGTAGGATTCTACCGCAACCTACTCTATCACACTTTATAGTCTCCCGCGGGAGACCAGATCTACGATCCCTTGATGATTATTCTCTCGTTGATTAGTTTCATAGCTTTCTAATCTCTCTCATAACTTTCATTCTCTCAAACTCAAAAAACTCGAAGATCTTTACACTAGCTTTTAGCGTAGGTGCATTTTGTTAACAAACACAATAGCTTTCAGCTACCCTCAATCTATTTCTTCACCATGAAGATGGCTCAAGGAAAGCACATGCGTTCAGCAACTTCGAGAAAACAGTTGCGTGACAAACCCATTCTTCCTCTCGTCGACAATGACGAAGACACCGAGATCGACGATAACTCGTGCAACCACCTGCAAACTTCGCAACCATGTTGCAAGCGCAAATCAGAAGACTCTGAAAGAGGACAACTCCTCTATCGATTTCAATCACTTGGATGGAGAAATCTCTATCTGAGGATTAGGCCAGGATGATGACTCAACGGAACCATGTTCCGATTTCTCTACCAAAGATGATGAAGATATCTCACTAACTAGTAAACAAGAATTGTTTGCAACCAATGAACTCTACGGCAAATTAGATGATTGCCTAGAAGCTGCTCAACTAGACTCTGATGATCTATTTAGCATCGTTAACCTCGTCTGTGGCCAACCACCCGTAAACGTCGAAGACAAGAGACCTCAAACCCATCGTCTATGTTAGATTTAACAAGCGAGAAAAAGGAAAACCAAAACCCGTTACACTCCGTTGCTTACTGGATACAGGACATCCGGAACCTTGATTGCTCAACCTCATGCTAAGAAATTACGCATGAAGGATCTTTTGGGCGTCCAAACGATGTGGACTACCCTGCAGGAGAATTAACACCAGCACGAAGTGCAAAGGTGCATTTATGATTCCTGAATTCCACGAAGATAGAATCATCGAGTGGGATTTACACGTCACCAAGAGCTTGGGGGCGTATGACATGATCATAGGTCGAGACATTCTCTCCGACTTAGGATTCAAGTTCGATTTCACTACCATGTCAGTGGAGTGGGACGGCATATCTATTCCTATGAAAGATAGCGACACCAATGAAGAAGAGAATTTCTTCATTCCTGATCCTACTGCGTTGAGACAGTGCAGATCGTCTCAAGAAGATTCTTGATGCGAAATAACGAACAAGCTGACTTAAAGCAGGTTTGCCAAAGTCAAAAACAGTTGAATAAGGAAGAGCAGGAACAGCTTCATTCCTTATTACGAAGTACTCTGACCTATTCGATGCACTCTAGGAAAGTGGCAGATAGGACGACTACGAAGTAGAACTCCTCCCTGACGCTAACCCTATCACGCTAGGGCTTATTCCTATTCCACGTGTCCATACCAACACTCTTAAGATGAGGTTGAACGTCTCTGCAAAGCAGGAGTACTTCAAGAAGGTGAAACCGTTCCGATGGGCGGCGCCAACTTTTATCATTCCCAAAAAGGATGGATCTGTACGGTTCATCTCTGATTTCCGGAAACTAAACAAAAGGATTAAGCGGAAGCCTTATCCTCTCCACAAAATACAGGACATGCTCTTGAACATAGACGGATTCAAGTACGCACTAGTCTAGACCTGAACATGGGATACTATCACCACGAGCTGTCACCTCACTCGAAACAACTCTGTCACTATCGTACTCCCGTGGGGAAAGTACGAGTACCAGAGGTTGCCAATGGGCCTATGTAATAGTCCCGACATCTTCCAAGAGAAGATGGGAACACTAATGCACGACTTGGAAAACGTCCGTGCATACATTGATGATCTACTCATCCTAATAACGGCGATCTGGCAGATTTCGTTGAAAAGTTGGATGAAGTTTCTCCGAAGACTTCGAGAAGCCGGACTTAAGATCAATGCTACCAAGTCCTTCTCGCAAGAGGAAGAATTGAATACTTAGGTTACTGGATTACTCGAGAAGGGATCCAACCTATAAACAAGAAAATAGACGGCGATCCAGAATATCGCTCTCCTACTAACAGAAAAAAACTCCGTAGATTCATTGGACTAGTGAACTACTATCGAGCATGTGGATTAGACGATCACATGTACTGGTCACTCGCTTCGTTGACTTCCAAAACAACGAAGTGGAAATGGGAAACCGAACACGACAAGGCCTTTAGCCAGATGAAGAAAATCATAGCAAAGAAACCTTGCTCGCTTACCCTGACTTCAACGATACATTCGTTATCCACACGGCAGCGAGTGATACTCAACTAGTGCAGTAATTTCCCGAAGGGAAAACCTATCGCTTCTACAGCAGGAAGCTCAACCCTGCTCCAACACGCTACACCGTTACCGAGAAGGAACTTCTCAGGATCGTAGAAACTCTAAAAAAGTTCCGTAACATTCTTCAGGACAGAAGATTGTTGTAATACGGACCACAAGAATCTTACATGTAGAACTTCAATACCGATCGCGTAATGCGATGGCGCCTTATTCTGGAAGAATTCGGCCCTGAACTACGGTAAATAAAGGGCGAACAGAACATCGTCGTGATGCGTTGTTGAGAATCAACATCTCCAACAATGATGGTTCTTCAGAACAGATGGAACCAGCGAGATCGCTGAGCCATGGCTGCAGACGAAGAGGACTCCCCAGCGAGTTCCGCTCTCCCGCTCCCCGGATCGAACATACGTCAGAAAGACGACAACGATATCAAGAAACTCCTCAGGGACAAGCAAAAGACTACAAGAAACAATCATTCCCCAGAAGCATCTCTCTCTTTCAACTGTCTCAAATGACTATTCACGAGAGACTCAGTCATGAGTCGAACTCAAACCCTATCTAGGATCGAGTCACGAATAAGGCTAAGAGCCGTGTATTGCACATGATATCCAGGTTTGACGAAGCAGTGAACGTGATCAGCTCAGTGGACTCATCGTACGTCATGACGTCTTTGTTGACCTTCTGCGAGAACAGCATCGGGTCGTCCATGGACTCTTGTATGTCGAGTGACTCATCGTGGAACACATCCCAGGGTGCATAAAATGCGTTCAGCGAACCTTGTTCTATCGCCTGTTGCATGGCCTCCGTAGGCCTACGGACCCTGCCCGATCGGCGGAGATGATCCGTGCTCTCTGCCTGTAATTCATCGTCACGTTCCGGTGGAGTTGCTGATTGTTGTTCTTCATCGTGGCCTAATTCGATGTTGTCATTTTGGCTTGCTCTATTATCTATCCCAAAATCTTCCATAAGAATTTGCGCAGCTCGCTGGCTTGATGTCATTGGCGAACCCTGCACGCTATTCGCGGCGATTCCTGGTGCTGCCTCGGAATCGTGCTTCCTTTCGTTTGCTATTGTCTCCGGTTGCCGCTGGGACGAGAAGCTGAGCTTGTCAATCTCCTCCTCTCCGCTATTGAGGAAACCCGCCCTTTTCTGCCACAACGATGCTGTTGTTGGGTTACCTGCTGATGGCCTTCTCGTCTCATACATATCATCGAATGAGCAATGGAACTGAGGCGATACATGACCGGTGGTGAGGCTGAGCACTAGAGCCACTTTCCTAGAGTGCCGCGGTGAGTGTCCCAAGTACAGGCCGATCCGAGCTCTGTTGGTCCATTTCGAAATGGATCTCCCTGCTTGAAGACGCTTGCTCAGCACGTAGACGGGGCATCCGAATGTGTGTCTGTGCTTCAGTTTGGGTATGACCTCGACTCTTGAGAACAGCTCGATCGGCGAGGACTCCTTGCCTCTTAGCGGTGCCTCATTTCTGACGTCGTTGGCTACTCTGATCGCGAACGGCCACAAGCTGGCTTCGATGGCTTCAGGCCATCTTTGCTTTGCGTGCAGAAGCATAGTCCTGGCTGTCTCTTGCAAGTCCCTAATGCATCTCTCTGCCTTGCCATTCTGGTGATGTGCGTTGACTGCACAGAATGAGATGGTTTGCCCATCTCGAGCCACTTGCTTCATGAATTCTTTGCTGGCAAATATGCCATTATCCGCGTGATAGTGCCTAATCGTTACGCCGTGTGCTCTTGCATACCTCTCGAACGCCATCTTTGCTTCGATCGTATGATCTGCTCCTGTGGACAGTTGGTTGTGCACATAGGACAGTCCGCTGTGGTGATCTATAAACACTGTGGTCACCGTATACCGTTGCTTGGTGAGGAATCCCCTCATTTGACCTATGAGCCCCGGCACTGATGCAATACACGGCTCTTAGCCTTATTCGCGACTCGATCCTAGATAGGGTTTGAGTTCGACTCATGACTGAGTCTCTCGTGAATAGTCATTTGAGACAGGGTTCTCAATGACCGCTCTAGTCATACTAGGTTGATGATGAAACATCGCTCTAGATATTTAGCCAGCGTGGAGTACTTCCACGCTACTAGATCCAGGCTAGACAAACCTTCCACGCGTTCCGTTTTAGAATCGTGGAGAGACGTAGGATTACTACTACAACCTACTCTATCACACTTCATAGTCTCCCGCGGGAAGCCAGATCTACGATCCCTTGATGATGATCTCTCTCGTTGATTAGTTTTCATAGCTTTCTAATCTCTCTCATAACTTTCATTCTCTCAAACTCAAAACACTCGAAAGATCTTTACACTAGCTTTTAGCGTAATGCACTGATGATATCAGTTGATCCATCGCCTCTACGGCTCCAGGGCTGTCCGGCGGTGGTGCCGTGAATGAGTTGGCTGGTGCCTTCGTTCGCCATGCTCGTCGCGTTGCTTTGCCAAACATACAAGCACTGCATTTCGGCATGTCGCACTTTAGGATCGCGGATGGCAGCTGGCCTCTGCGGGCCAGTGCTTTCATCTTCTCCGGCGATAAGTGCGCGTGCTTGTAGTGGAGCGCTAAGAACCTTGCCTGTGGTGATTGGTATTGCACGTCCTCATCCTCAGGCACGACGCTGTACGTTGGCTTTGACGGTGCCTCACTGTTGTTGTTGCGGAACTCATCCGTGTGTTGCTGTACATCGAACAATACATCGGGTAGGTCCGGATGAAGCCTGTTCTCCATATCATCGGCCACTGACTCATCGTCGGTCATCTCGTCGTCAGAGACTAGCTGTACTGCCGGCAGACTCAATAGTTCCCTCTCGTCCAAGTGACTAGCGTCTCCAGTGTCGGCTATCTTCATGCAGAAGGAATTGAATCGCAAGTACGCTGGCTGAGACCTTATCAGCGCGATGTTCGATGAGCCGTCAAGTGGGACGGTACGGACGAATTTACAGTCGTCCCAGAACAGCTTCACTGCGTCGTAGTAGGTCGCACACATCGTGCCTCTCTTGTCGTTGTCTTGCCTCGTTTGTGCCCAGTGCTGCGGGGACAATAAGCGATAGGGCGACTTCTTGTGGTAATACGTGTCTGGTATCAGCCAAGTGTGCGTAGCTCCGGAATCGTCTTGAATGATCCACCTGACTGTTCCGCGGTAGGTGGCAGCGCCATCTCCTCCTATTCCTTTCACTCTCACATTGATGCGCTCCGGCGTGCCCACAAAGTCCATCATTGAGTTGGTGATGCATCGGCTGGAGCAATTGTCTACCGCTATGACGAAGGAGTCCGAGTCGTAGTAGTGCTCCGATACCCCTGATGACCCTGCTGCCGTTGCTGTCAGTGCTTCCATGACTGAATGTAATGCACTTATCGTGTGTTGTTGAGACGATAGTGCATCATCGCGAATACTACGTGCCTGGTTGCTTTCCTGGCACTCTTTCTTGGGTTTTCGACCTTTATCTCTTGTATTGCCTTATCCCAAATTGCTCTGCCGATCCTTCTCTTTCGCGCTTCGTTGATCGACTTGTTTGCCCAATCTGTGCCTTGACTGATCCGAAGTTGTGCATATCCTGCCGCTTTCCTTGGCGCTGTCCACATTGCTTCGATTGTTGCTCTCGCTCTTGCCATTGGTTATTGACGCTTTGGCACGTATTTTGGTGGCTTGTGACAGTTGATCACGCAATGCCATACTCCCCTTACCATGAGTGCAGACAGCACTATTGGTAACACTGGTTCGTATTCCGACAGAAACAGAACTATCGCTGGAGCGATCACTTGCGCTGTGATAAAGGCTGCAAAAATAGTCTGTGCTGTCGCAAGTCGTACCATCCCCCATAGTCTGCTCGCAACACGTCCGTTCCGCAGCATATCCATTCCTCGTGTCAGACACTCACATCCTCTGAAGGGCGCTTGTATCGGCATTATGAGTAAGAAAGGAAACGAACTAGTTACTTTATTTTCTTTATACTGTACTTGATGCAAGAGGGCTGCCCATCCGTTGATCAACTTGCTTAACGAGATTAGTACTATATACGTACAAAAGCTCATTACGTTGTGTTGCCATGGCGGGGCCTGTTCATCCTCCTTGCCGCATCATCCCCTTTTCGAGGTGTGTAGCTCTTCGTCCTCTGGTGTGTCTGGCCAGTCATCACCCTCTATCACTGCTGCTAGTGCTTGTGCCATGAGTAGCTCCTTTTTGGTTGGCGTGTAATCGCTGCCTTCAGTCGTGGAGCCCTCGTCGGTAGTGGCTGACATGGCTATCTTTGGCTTTTCCTCCTTCTGCCTAGCTCGGCAGTTCGTGGCATGCACAACGCCTTGTCTGTTGATCTTGAGCACCCACTTGGTCGATCCATGATGGGGGCAATAGATGTATTGCTTGCCTCTGAACTTCTTTTCCACTGGCTCCCCTTCTTTCGGGGCCACTCCTTTCCAAGCCCATTCTCCAGTGTTGTTGGGACCTTGCCTGTCCCTGCCACCTTGACGTTGTCCTTGGATGGGTTGTTGTGTTAGCTGCTTCTTGTGCCTTTCTTCCAGCTTGGCGGTCAGTGCCATGAAGTCCAGCTCCTCTTTCGTTTCCGGTTTCCATTCGCCTTTGTCCTTGATGATCTTGTACCGCTCACTTGCCATTCTCATCAGAACTGAATATTTCAGCCCAATGAGGGAACCATCTTCATACAACTCCTCTTTCCTCGCGAAGTACTGTGCGAATGCTTTATCTTCGCACTTCTGGTACGCCTTGAATAACGGGGCGATCAGATGGGGTATGCCCGCTTGTCGTGACTTGAGTGATGCTATGAGTCCATTCACTTTTCTATTGAATAGTTGGATGTCTGATTCGGCATCAGCCATGGCTTGAACTAAGCCTGCTCGTGACAATAGATCAAGTATGTTAGACACGGTTGCTTTGGTGTCTACACATACCATTTGGATTAATTGGTAAAAAATCATTACTCCATCGATTCTGGAAACTGAATCTGTCCCTCCAGTTGGTACGACATCGATAGTGTACTTGTCCTCCCTTTGTTCGAGTTCATCGTATACGTCGGGTTCCAGACTGTTTGCAACTAGTGCTTCAAGCATGGAAGCCGCTTGCCTTTTCCTATTATCCTCCTTTTGATATATCGCCGCATGGGCTTTGACTTGTGCCTCCGTGATTGATCCGTATTCGGTAACCATGGACTTGGTTTTGCCATCGCCTATGCTAATAGCCTCTAGAATGGGCATTATTCCGTAAGTAGTTGCTCTCTTTCTTATAAATCCTAAGAAGTGATGCAACTTCTCTACTGTTCCATCATATTTTAATACCGGCTCCCTTGTGGCATTTGTATAATATTTCATCCCTTTGTCGGAGGTAAGATCCCATGTTTTATCTTGGCTTCCTCCTCCTGGGACGACGCTGAAAGTAGCTGTCGACGCTTGCGCTGCGTGGGTGAATGCTACCTTCATCGCTTCTTGCATGATGTTCTGCAAGGCTTCTTGAGTGAGGTTGATGGTTGCCATTGTTCCGGCTGTTCGTTGTTCAACTGTTGGAGGTGCTGCTATGGCTTCGTACGTTGCCCTCCTCCTTTGTTGTTCCTCTACTCTTTGTTTGTTGCGACGTCGTAACCTATCAGCACGGTCGAGAGTCGCTCTTCTCGCTTCCTCTGCTAATCGGTTGATCTCTGTCTCGTCTATCTTGACTGCTTATTCAGATAGAGGTTTTGGTGTTGACAATTCGATGTAATTGTATCGAAACCTCGCATGCTACCATGAAAGATTATCAAATTGTGAGCTTAGTTTAGGTTGTTTTATTACCTTTCTGCGTCTCCAAATACTGTTTGTTACAGTTTGGTTTGTCCATGTTATGTACCAAGGGCATGGCTTGTGTACTGCTATGCATGCTGTTTACTTAGATAGTGAAGCCTGGTGAGCTACAGCTTCAATAATCTCACACCTTGGCTATTGAGGTCTTGATGACGCCTTATTCATGGGCAATCCTTGCGAACCTTATGCGAACCTCGTGCCGTCCTTTAAAAAAGCGTTTTGGTTCCGGAAGTTCCCAATAGCTGATCTAGGTAGTAAGGGTAATTATAGAGTTGAAGTTTTAGAGTCAAAAATACTAACATTACTTTCATGCAATAAAAACGTTTTACATCATCTACCTGAATCTCAAATCATCCACCAAGCAAAGCAAAGCAATAACGCTCCCTGTAATTTAACCCTTTGGGTGGAACCTGAGTACCAGTGTACCAGTACATCTTTTCCCGGTGCTTCTTTTGGGTTCGTAAGTGACGCCCAAAACCACCAACCTGCACCCCCTTGACCCCTTGACCCTCGATCACAAGATGACGGGGGTTTAGAGAGGCTTTCCTTGTCGGTTCAGCAAAAGCAAAACGTCCTTGTCCGAGCATGATGGTTTGGTTTGGAGAGCTTGTCGCTACTTCATGTACCAGTACCGGTAGCTAGCTAGAGAGGTCATGATGGTGCTGATTTGCTGTTGTTGGTTGTCCATTGGTGACATCCGACTCCTTGCAGTCTATTGACTGCTGTTGTGATGGCAACTGATCAATCAGGTGCCATCATTTCCAACCTACCATGTCGGATCCTGGTCTACGGGTACATTTACCTCTAACTAACCAACATTAGCTAGCTAGATACAAAACGAGCTAGTAGAGTCCTTCGTCACTTCGTCACCAGAAAACACACGCACATGACACGAATCGAATCATCCATACACAAGTATTAGCCGCTTATTATTATCGCTTGGCCTTATTTCCTCCCATACGCTTGGGTTTGGGAAATGTCACGGGCGCGGTCAAGACGACTCGAATTTTGCGGCCCTGCGGCACAATGGTACATCCCGCCGTTCGCAAGAGTTGTGTCGCCTTGGTTTGGTCAATCGCAAATTCTTCGAGCAGGGGCACCAAATCGTCCAATTTCATGGCGGCTCCACCGCGTGCTCGCACGTAGAGCAACAGAATGTGCACCAAACACTTGTCATTGTCGGTGGGTGACATGACCATTCCTGGGAGATTGGTTTTGTTTCGAAACTTGCGGGCGTCGGCCTGTTCCGTGGCAAACTGATCCAACAGCGGTTGGGCGACGACATTGGGAATGCCGTACCATTTGGAATAGCCTTCGTTAATGGGTTCCACGGCCAATGCGCGACGTCCTTTGGGAACGGATCTGTGGAATTGCGTATAGAATCGAATCATGTAATGCAAGAGTAGAATACACCGGAGTTCATATTTGGCCGATGCGGGAGTTTTGGCGACATTGGCATCTTCGGTGCGCGCTTGTGAAATGGGTGCCTTTTGGAGCGTATCCAAAATAGTTTGGGACCATCCTCGTTTTTCGGGTGGCCAAACCGCCATCATGCCACTGCCATCGGGTGCCATGCGTGGTTTCCCGCGTGTCAATTCTTGTACAAAATTCTTTTTGTTGTGTTGAAGACACGTATTAATGGTGGCACCAATAGTAGCCCAGGCTTCCGGTGTGACACTCTGATGGAATTGAAATACGGCACAGGGTTGATCGGCCTGTGTCATATCAAAGGGTGGCAATAGTTCCTTGCGAGCTTTTTCGTGTGCGATTTCAATGGCCGACAAGACGGATGGAACACTACTGTCTGGATTTTGTTTGGCATGTTCGACGGCCTTGCGATTGGACTCGCTCATTTGTGTTGTCGGTTGTGCAATCCCCGATCCAATGACGGTATCGACATTGACGCGATTGGCGGCTTGTGATTTGAGGACGCGCTGCTTTTTGGCCGATCCGAAATCGTCAAATAGTTTTTGCGTCGTCGAGTAGACTTGTCCGTCATCCGTCATTTCCGGTTGCAGTGATTCCTTGTATGCCAGCAAATGTTGTTGGAGACTATACACAGTTCCTCGTGATGCCGTTTGATGAATGGTCAGAGTGCCCGTGTGACGGTCGTAGACACCAACGGCGAGTTTGGTACTGCGTTCGTCAAAGGCAATGCCATTGCTAGATGCCGTGTAGAGGATCCCTTGATTGTTTTGACCGCGAATGGTCCGTCCCGCAGGATTCTTGGAATCTTTTTGACTCCATTGCAATAACGGAGGAGACTCTGTGGGAACACCACCGGGAAACGAAACGAGAATGGGATCCACTGTGGCATCTGGCTTGTTCACGTGGATTGTCACTGTTTTTGTAGCATTACTTTGGGTAGCATTAATACTAGTAGTAGCCGACGCAGCAGCTTTGGTGGATTTTGCCTTTTTCTTTTTCGTGGAGGAAGACGGCGTTGCCTTTCTCTTTTTGGGACTCGTAGATGGCATTCTTGCTGCTTTTACTGCTCTTACGGTCAAACAGGATGGGTCTATCCACGTCGGAGGGGTAGACGAGGATACACTCAACAGCAGGAAGGGAACAAGAAAGATGAGGTTGCGATTCCAACGGTGTTGTCAACGATCTTGGTTGGCCAAAACTGCCTCCGACAGGACAGATTTCAGACGCTGTTGTTAGGGTTGGGAATGAGAACTCTGAGTTCGCTGACGTTGCTTCCATCTTCCATCCAACTGATCGGAAAGCAAAAAAATGACGAGCTCGAAGATGGACAAACCCAAAACCCAAGCAAGGTCAAAGGCAACTCCAAGAAGCACATCACTCCGGTCCATTGATGCTGCTTATGAGGAAATACTAGCTAGCTACCAACATGATTTCCACTGCTAGTAGAACCGCCTTGGCATGGGCCCCACGAAGAAAAGCTCTGTCACAAGCAATTCACCGATCCACCTTGACTAGAAGAACCACTAGCAGCAGTACATCCAGAACGACAGCAACCACCAAGAAGAATAATCCTGTCAAAAATAATAACGAATCGAGTGTCCACAAGAATCCAGATCATGCCTCTACTTCTAGTATTGACACAAATCTTCTCCCCAAAAGTTTCGCCATTGGATCCCTCGCCGGATTAATGGGCTCGCTAGCCGGCATGGGAGGTGGATTCGTCATGATTCCCTTAATGACATCCCGCCAATTGCTGGGATTGACACAACATCAAGCACACGGCACCAGTCTGTTTGCCGTTGCCGCCACGGGAGTCGCTGGGGCACTCGGATACCAAGGACAAGTCCAATACGATGCGGCCGCCGCCATTGCCGCCTGTGGGATTGTCACGGCTGGACTGGGAGCATCCGTCACGACCTATCTGTCGGCACGCCATCTGAAAAAAGCATTGGGAGTGTTCATGATTCTGGTCGCGCCGTTGGTTCCTCTCAAAGGGTATCTGACCAGTAATGACAATAATGACAATCCACTATTACCAACAGAAGAAGCAAACGACAAGAATTTAATGCCACAACAAGACAAAGCCACCAATAATTCATCTTGGCCACAACGACTGTTGCCACCGGCCATGATTGGGCTGGGGTCCGGATTTTTGGCGGGACTCTTTGGAGTGGGAGGAGGAGCCGTAGTCGTACCGGCATTGACACTCTTTACCGATGTCAATCATTATCAAGCTCTGGGGACCAGTCTCTGCGCCATGGCATTGCCAGCCATTTCGGGAACCCTTACCCATTTCAAAAAGGGCAATGTCGCCATGAGAGTGGCACCCGCTCTCGCGGCAGGAGCTTTTTGTGGGGGATATCTAGGAGGACGAATTGGATTGCAAATCCATGAAAATGCGCTCAGATGGGGATTCTCCGGTCTCATGGTGACATTGGGTGTGCGGACGTTGATTCGGTAATCATAGCACACACACAAGCACATGATTGAATTCAATTTGAAAATCAAGGAGACGATGTTTTGTGGAGCAGTTTTTGCAAGGACCAAACGCCATACAAAGCACTATCTCAATGAATGACGCAGAGAGAGCAGGCACAGAAATACAAAGAAAACCACTCTTTGCAACGCTACGCGTATGGTAGGTTTTTAAAAAATTGTATGGCGCCAAAAATTTTGAGTGACTTTCCATAGACTTCTCTCCACAGGCTCGAGGTAGGCAACCTACCGTAGCATGTTCACAGCGTTCATAGCTGGTCCTTGTCATGAGACATAGCGCTGCTGTTCCGTAAGAAACAAAACCCTGTTTTTGCACCATCGACGAGGTTGCAGTGGATGCTGCACTACTGCCACGAGAGTCTTTCGGTCTCCAAACCGATCGAAGACTACCGCGGTAGCAACTAAAGAGTTGCTAACGGATCAACGCTGCGTTGTAATCAAAGAGTCTTTTCTTTTTCGGCCCGTCCACGAGCGACCGGCATCATGCCCAAGAGTTTGGGAGACAAGAAGAAAGCCCAGCGATGCAGGACGTTCCAGTAGGTGCTGGATGATGTGGTATTGGTTCTGATCTGCACAACACACTACTGTTTCCAATCTTCTTCTTCTGCAGGATGGAATATTGTCGGATCCAATTGTAGCTGTCTGACATAGTTGGCATGTGCCACCGAGGCGAATGACTTGGGCTGTATCTTGGTGCCCCATACTCCATGCCCGTGCCAATGATAGGTAAAAACGCCGTTTGGATCCTGAAAGAATGCATTGATGGATCTTGTCGTGGGTCGGCTCCAAATGTCACTCCAAGACGCAGGAGCCTGTTGAAAGTGCCCACCCCAACCGTCATCAAACAAACATCCACTCAAAGCAAAGAAGGGCGCAGGCTTTTGGTCCCACAAATCTTGGAACAAGTACCCTGCAAATCTATAGTACGCCCCATCGTTGTTGTACTTATAAAGATATACGGCATGTTCAATGATCCTTCTCATAAATGTGGATTGTTTTCGGGAAGCACCCATGGCAGCCCCATTGAACATCTTGCCAGCAACGTAGACAAAGTCCAGACCCATCAAGGGGCGTACATCATTCACAAAGATCGTGTCGGTGTCAAGCCAAAGGCCACCGTAGTGGTACAGCACTGCATAACGCCGTAGATCACTCTTGCTGGCAAGTGATGGGATATCGTTGTAGGCAGCCTGAAGACCTTCCAGTTGATCAGGGTGCAAGTCAAGCTTTCCAAAGTCCCACAGATTCAACTGAATTCTTTTCCCATATTCCTCGTGTTCCAGCAAGGAAGAAAGCCATTTTGGAGGCTGCTGGAAGTCTGCTTCGGAGACCAGAATATTGAGAATGAGGGAGGAGTGCTGGGTAGCCAAAAAAGAAAGGACTAGGAGCTGTTCTTGTCTTGGGTCCAGAGAATCCCCTCGCGACATTAGAGTTTCGGTGTGGACCATTGTGGGACATTTGGGATCACCTCGGCAAACGCCTGTTGGATGTGTCTCTCTAAGCTGTTTGGCAAGAGCTCGACATTGCCGTTCCGACTTCCAGTACCCACGAAAGAGAGTCCAACTGGGGGGTTCCGCCAAAAAGGAAGGGTATCCTGCTGGAGCCGCATTATCCGATATGTTGAAAGAGCCGACAACAATAAAGGTCAATGTTGCCATGCACAGCAAAACCAGTGTACGAACGACACCTGGAGTTGTTCTGTTGTTGGAGGGAGACATTGCATCGAAGCGATATTTCCTCTTTCACAATGTATTCTTTTTTAAACGTTGTTGTCTCTTGATTTGATTTCTTAGTATTCTGAATAATGCAAGCAATCCGTTATCTGCTTGTTGTCTCCCAGTGAATCTGTTCTGTCTGATCCATGATGGACAAATATATGTAGCTGCCCTTCAGAGTTCGGAGTCCAGTGTTATGATTGATGATCAGCTGGCCATCACGATGCATGAGCTGCTGCATCGTCAAATTTCCTAGACTAGCTACCAGGTACCGGTACCAGTAGCTGGACACCCGTCTGAGGAGCAAAAGACCAAAAATAATATTTTTGTGTTGTAAGCCAGTTAATAAGTGAAAAACACCGTTCCGGCAGGCCAACCGGTGCCGTTCGAGGGAGAATTGAGATATGGGACCTGGTACACTGCAAGGTCAGCTTTGTAATTGAATCCCCAGATCAGTAGCTTGTGAAAGGTCCTGATCATGGAGACATGTACAGTACCAGTACTGATAGGTTTTGCCTGGAACCGTGCATAGGTGTGCCCGTCCACACCTGCCCCGGAAAGCAATCTTTGCTTCTGATCTCTTAGGACATTCATGTTGCTAGCTAATCGTCAGAAATTCCAAATCAAGCTGGCATGTGCACTACGTTGTATTTAATAAGCTTTATTGATAGTGCCTACATATGTTTATCTGCTAGATCAATAATTCAATTTCACTGGACGGGCCGACTGATAGGCGTCCCTGCTCATGATCCATCCACAATCTCCTCCCACATCCCAGTCATCAATTGAAAGCACAATTTGTCACCAATAACGGCATCATCGAAGGGCCATAGATTGCCTTTCCTCCTCATTGCATTCTCCAATAGCTCAGACGAATCGTTCAATTCGAACAAGGCGGAATGTGCCACCAGAATAGTTTGATACAGCTGGCACAAAGCCATCATTGCTACTCGGCAACTCCTCTCGGAGATTGTCAAAGACTGGGGAAGGTTCACCACCGTTGACTGATACATGGAGTGTCCCATTCCGTTCCTCATTTGGTAACAAGTTCAATGTCAAGGTGATTCTCGAGCCTTGATCAAAGATAGGGTGGCCGTCGGACTCATCTTTCCCATTGCGGAAAGCTTTTTTCCATCTAGTCAAGACACATCCACCCTTTTGACTCCCCAGATATTTGGACTTGTCAATGTTTCCGAGACAAATTCCGACATAATCACCTCTGCTCTTCTCGACAAGCTCAAGAGTCCATTCATGCACACCAGTGGTCATCTGAGGGCAGCCAATGGAATCAGATCCAGGATCGTCTCCTTCAACTACAGGCGCACTTGACATTTCTGTCAGTGAGTTGCTCCAGACGAAACTGTTGCGGGCTCGTTTGAACACCACATTATGTTCCTGCTTAGCGGCGAGGGCTTGCTTTTGAAAAGCGTCCAACAGGAGTTCTTGTGGCACAAAACTCGACGACTTGACAGAGGTGCCTAAAAGCTCAGGGTCAATCCAATCCAGCCGAATATACTTTTTCACCAACTGAGAGGCAATTGTCTCTCGTGGCTCAGTGTGCTCATCATTGACGGTGTCCTTCTTCCCTTTTACCCAATTCAACAAAACTTCAAAGAGACAAAATTCATCAGCTTTGGTAGTGTCACACTTAAGAATCTCTTCCACAGACTCAGCACTTAAAAACGAAACAGCAGCCTGGTCCAAGGTATCCAGATTTGAGACAAGATTTGAGATTGCCAAGCGCTTCAGCTGAGTTGGAACAGCTGGCCCTTCTTTTTGGCAAGCCTCCAAAATGGCAACTGAGGATGAAGGTTGCTTTCGCAATGTACGGGAAATGTTATCAAAAGCTTCTCACACAAGCCAGGCAGCTCAAAGAACATGGCAGCTGCCATCAATGACACAAGTTCACCATCACTTTCTTGTCCCTCATTTTCCAGCACTAGAGCCCGATCAGTCACAATATACTCCACAAGTGCCTTCAATACACAGCCATTATAGCCCAAGGGAATTACATCTTTCTTTGCCTCTGAAAATTCACCAAGAAGCATACTGCGAAAGACTCTGCTTCGTGCTGCTAGCCAAAAGCGGTTAGCGTTTACAGAAACGCCGTCTTTTCCTTTCAACGTGATATCACAAAGCCCTTCATCTGTCAAGAAGCTAGCAATGCAAGCATCACGAGTGATTTCCTCGCAGTGAGGAAGGTCCGCTTTGTTGAATCGGTTCAAGGACATGGTGGTATGGTAGTACGGTTAATCCAATGGGTGCTTAGGGCGAGTTGTTGTTTCAGTGTTTCGTTGGATTTTGGATCGAGCCACCGGCTTGATCGTGCGGCCGCTTGCCCCTTCAAATTTCTGTCATGTGCTGGTGGTACCGGTACCGGTACAGTCGTACCGGTACCGGTACAGTCGTACCGGTACCTGGTACCGGTACGCTGTACCGTGCTGTACGATAGCTCTAGCAGCTCTGCTAGCTACCAGTATGTTGGTTGAAAGATCCATCAGGGACTCAGGCCGCTCTCTACCCAAGCGACTAAAGTAGCGACTAAGCCATATTTCGTAGTTTAGTCGATAGTTTAGTCTCTGAAGGTGGTGTCTACCCAAGCGACTAAACGTCCCACGGACTAAAGGCTTTAGTCATTATGTTCGCTCACCGACTAACGGGAGGCTGGTTAGTCGGTGAGCGAACATAACGACTAAAGCTTCTTTAAGAAGAACAGCACTTTTTAAAAAAGAACAGCACTTTAAAAAAAGAACAGCACCCTCTCATTGCACAGCCTCACTATCAGAGCATCGCCACAGAGCTGATAGAGTAGAGGTGCAACCGATCGAACCATCCAAGAGGAGTATCGGCCGATAGTAGAGGTGCAACCGATCGAACCATCCAAGAGGAGTATCGGCCGATAGTAGAGGTGCAACCGATCGAACGATCCAAGAGGAGTATCGGCCGATAGTAGAGGTGCAAACGATCGAACGATCGAAGAGGTGCAAACGATCGAACGATCGAATGACAGTCTTCGGTTGAGAATAGAAAGCCATCCCTCATTGCAGAGCATGGAGTGCAGGATGGCTTTCATTTCTCGGCCTTTGACTGAATGATACCGGTAGTAGAGGTGCAAACGAGTAGAGGTGTGTTTTGAGTCTTGTTATCTCAGTCTTGTTATCTCAAAAAAGTAATCAATTCTATTAAGTCTTTTGTTTGAGTCCTTTAAATCCACCTTGCTGATAGAATATTGGTAGCCCACCTAGTGATCATGTTTGTTAAATCTTTTCTGAGTCCTTTAAGTCCGGTAGTGTTCCGTTTAGTCGTTTGTTTGTTTAGTCGCCATGGTACCGGTAGACACCACGTTTTGACTAAACACTCGACTAAATTGTTTAGTCCGAGATTTAGTCATCTGCTGGTAGACACCACCATTACTAAAGGATAATGACTAAATCTTGAACTAAACAACCACCTAAAGGATTCCTTTAGTCGCTACTTTAGTCCCTCCGGTAGAGAGCGGCCTCAGGACAGAATTGTCATTGCTACAGCTAGTAGGAGGAGACATGTATGACAACGGTGTTCTAGCTGATGACAAAGAGATGACCTTGACTGATGGTGACAACACAGAAGAGACCGACGTCTCAGCTGACGGTAGGAAGATGACCAATTGGAGGGACAAGAATTGGATCAAAATGTATAAGCAGTTGGAACAGTTTCATCGTCAGTTTGGACATTGCTTTGTCCCTGACCTGATAGGCCACCCTACAAACGATTGTATGGATGGCTCTAGCTAGAGGCAGAGGAAAGACAAAGAAAGACAAGGAAAGCCTCATAGACTGGAGACATGAACTATTAAACCGATTGGGTTTTCATGAAATGAAGGAGCAGACGGCAATCCACAAGAAGGAGATGATTCAAAGTTTCAAGTCAATCTCAAAGCATATGCAGAGGAGGAATCCAAGAATGCGACCACTCGTGTTCAGAGTAAGAAACTTTTTGACTTGGGCTGAGGTCCTTCGGCGGTTGGATAAAGACAAGAAGCTTGATCCAGAGCGAAGGCAATTACTGGAGGCCATCAACTTCCCGATTCCAAACAAGTTGGAGACCAGCCAAAGCAGATATCAATCAAGAATTTGGTCATGTGGATGAACAAATTTGAAGTCCTAAGCAGTCGTATGAAATTCATGGTCATTGTAAGATTCCAACGAAGCATCTGTGCTTGGTGGTGGGATTCTTGAGCAAAGGAAAATGAAGAAGAGAGGAAGAATCACAGAATGCAAAGAGACGTTGCTGAATATCATTCATTATGTTTGGTACTAGATTCTATGGATCAGAGGCAAAATTGCCATCAAGATAACAGTTAATGTGTTGCTTTTTGAAACGGACAGCTAAAGCTTACTATACCGATAGGCTTAGAAGTGCTAATGATGCGATCAATAGGATTTCGCACGGTAACGATCAAGTAGGTTGTCACTCTGCACCTCGAGGTAAAAATCCCATTTGATTGAAAAGGAGTAAAATTGACAGTTTCAGAACTGGCATTATGGCTTTCCAAGGAGAATCGTCTGATAATCGTCTGAAAGAAACTATCCATTGCTTCAGACGATTTTAGATATGTGTCAGACACTTGTCAGACAATCGCTAAATCCTACTTCAGACGATCGCTAAATCCTTAAGACGATCGCTGGTTCTCTTAGTCATAAACGGTACTGAGCACTCATAGTGCAGTCATCTGTCTGACATAATCGTCTGAAGCATTGAAATCGTCTGAAGGCTTTCAGCGATTGTCTGACAAGGCTTCAGACGATTTCAATGCTTCAGACGATTGTAAGACAATCGCTAAAAGCCATCAGACGATTATTGTAATCCTTATGACTGTCTGATATGACTTAAGACTCATGAAATGGAAATCTCCAAAACTATGTTTTTACATAAATAGAGCACCAATTGGAGGCCTTTACCTCGAGGTGCTGGGAAAGAGTGTATCATGGTAGGCCCAGATGTGGTAAACAGCTTGAATGAGTTTTCCTGTGAGAGGAACGGTTCGTTGACCGCAGCGTCTATGCGAGGCAAAGTCGAGCACCGCAACAACACCAGATCAGAACGAAGAGAGAATCGAATCAGGTAGAGCTGCAGCGGGTGAAAAGACACCCATCAACGGCATGGCGCATTAGCCAGGAACACCTTGACGCAGAAACTTATTCTAAAGCAATGTTTGTTTGTGTTTGCGTTATCTACATTTCCCTAGTAGCAGCTCGAATTCACGTTTACGACCACATGTATAACATATAGCGCCAAAGTCTCAAACATGACAATGCTGGACAGTTGGCATTTCACGGAAGGATGTCAACCCGATGATGCATCATGCAGGCGGGGACAAAGCAGTCGCTCCACTGAGCGACGCATTTCAACTTCAACAAGGTTTTTGAGGACAGACAGCACATCAGTTTTTGTGTGCCTTTTCATAGGGCAGCGATTATGTAGAAGACGAACCAGGTGGTGCACCCCGAGGGTCTTGTCCTCGTGGAGACGTTCCCATGGGCGGCATACCGTAGTCGGGAGGCGGCATTGGGGGGTATTGCCCTGGACCATCCATCGGAGCCCCATCTTTGGCCGGAGATCCGTCTTTGTTGGGCGAGCCGTCTCCTGGTGGTCCTCCAGGACGCGCCGCAGCATGCGCAGAAGGTGGCGACGATCCGTGGGCTCCGTGAGGAGGCGCAGCATGTCGTGGAGGAGGTGGATAGTGTGGATGGTAGTAAGGATGTGGAGGTGGCATGTGAGAAGGATGTTGAGAAGGATGAGGTGGGTACATATAGGGAGGTGGCGGACCGCCGGTGTCCGGTGCACTGCCAGGGGGGTGTTGTGGTTGTGGCGGATATGGAGGAGGGTAACCGCTTCCCTGCGGATACGTGTGATGGTGCGGATAAGCGGGAGGAGGCGGGGCATGATGAGGCGCCGTTGTGGCCTGATTGTACGGCCCGGATGGCCAATGTGTCGTCGTTGGCGGCTGTTGGGTCGGAAGAGTCCCCATGGATTGCATCATTTGAACCTGCTGCAGTGCAGCTTGGATCAGTTTCTGAAAGAATCAAGTCGGTGGAACAAATACGCATATGAGATGAAAATAAAACAGAAACCAATAATGGAGCTTCCTCAGCGTATGAAATAACTCACATCTTTTCCGTGCTGTTGGAATTTTCGTTGGATGGTCGAGTACCAATGATTCTTGACATCATTATCGGAACGACCAGGAAGTTGCTTGGAGATGTTGGCCCATCGGTTGCCGTGATGTTCATGCATGGCAATCAGAATGGCTTCTTCGTCATCCGTCCATTCTCCCTTTTTCAGTTCAGGGTCTAGGTGATTGACAAAGCGTTCTCGGCACTGCTTGCCCTGACGTCCCGGAAGATGGGCAGCAATCTTCGCCCATTTCCTACCATAAAGCTGTCGTTTTTCTCTAAGGACATTGTCTTCTTCAGCTGTCCACGACCCCTTGCCTTTGATGACGGGAGGATTCGTCAGAGTTTGCCATTTTGTGAGGCAGTCAATGGCATTGTGATCATGAAAGTTAGCCGCGACCTCATTCCAACGGGGGGCAGCTGGATCAAAAGATGACAAAAGATGGTGAGTTAATCATATTTGGCCAGTCGGACTCAACTTCCATAATTGAACTAAACTTACTGTCTTTGTACTGTTCCACTAGCTTTTTCAGGAGTTCAATCTCTTCACTAGTCCATCTAGATGAAGGATCGGTGTCCTTTCTGGGTTTCTTGGCAGGAGGTGGCAGCATTTCTGCATTGTCAAGCGCCTCTTCCCCAGACGCTGATGAAAGCGGAGGTGGTGGTGGTGGCGGCGGCGGTGGTGGCGCCGCTGCTGCCGCCACAGGTACTAATGGTATTGTTGGTATTGTTGGTACCGATTGAGGTTCTGGAGCCCCCTTGGCTTGGCCCTTTTTGTTCAAAGACATGTACCTTTTCAAGCATTGCACAGGCGTCTTGTTTGGAATTGACTTTGCAATCTCGTCCCAATCTTCCTCTTCATCCCCATTCCCTTCTGCTTCTCGATCCTGCTGATCTTCGATCACAGCCTTTAGCAGAGCGTCGTCTTCAGATGCCGTCCAGGCACTTTTCTTCTTGCCTGCTGGCTCCGTTGCCCTAAGTTTTTCATTTCCTTCTTCCTCTTTGATTGTTGTTTCTCCTTCTGCCTTTTCTTCGGGTTTCCGCTTTGGAGGCATCTTCAGAAACGGTGTCTACTAGCTAGACCAAATTTGCCAGCTCTGTGGCCTCGTGCTTTCCACGCCAAAGTATTCTCACGAGAGGTTGATCCACAAAGCCGCCGAATCAAATAAATTGCCCCCGTGTCATGCCCACAGTTTCCTGTTTTGCTACAGCACCAACAACACAACACCTAAATATAGATCTGAAATGGAATGGGTGGCCACCACCTCTATCTTTTCCTAGTAGCCAGCCAAGACAACAACAAGAAGCTTTAGTCAGCGTCGTGTGGTACCGTGGCTGTAGGGATTGGTCGATAAGCTGTTGCGGAGGAATTTCCAAATTCTATTCGACTCGTTCGACTCAATTCTGGCGAGCATGCTTGCGTTGGAAAACAGTTACGGCTCCCGTTAGAGCCTGGTAGGCAACGGCGAAGCCCGCAACGGTGACGCGTCGTATTTGCTCGACGAAGCAAGTCGACAATCAAACCACCATGCAGCTAGAGCTATTCAATGGCTCCAACAGATAGGTCTTTCGGCGGGTCGCGGTGCTCCGCCGAAAAACATTGCTGTTACATGAAATCGGTTGGCTAGATTCTAATTGAAGACATCTTGGTCCTTCGTCGAGGCATTGGAGAAGCTCGAACATCCCAAAACTGCTTCGTCACATCTCACAACCTTGGAGTTCACGAATTAGGCGAGTTTGCTTCAAGACAAATCTTTCTAGCTACTAGCTAGTACAGTACCAGCGATGTGTCGTTCATTGAAGCTGCTCCTTTTCGCTGTTTGGAATGATGGCTGTGGTGCTTCAGTACGGTCGTGGTGTTGCGAACTTCACGAGAGTCAAGGATTGTAGCTAGACAATAAAGCTGGGCAACACTAGCAAAGTTGATGCGTGGCTGTCTCACCTTCATGCAGTACCGAGAGAAGCAATAACGAGATCCAGGACAGCACTCTGTTTTGGGTTGCATCCAGGCATGAGATGAACGCAACCAGACCTCTTCCGCTGATAGATCCGCATCGGTACTGCGCGCACTGCGAATGCCGCCAACTGTAAGGCGACCTGCAATGAACGAAGGCGTCGGTACTCTTCCTGGGTTTTAGGCCATGCCTACTAGCTAGATAGATATTGGATTTTAGATGGTGGAGGTGGAGCAAAACAAATCTTCCAAACTCCATTTCTTTGGAGTTGCAACCAAAGGGTAGCCGGCCAGGGTACTACCAGTACCGGTAGCAAACGGTAGGTTCAGCACGGATGAAATTCTCCTTTGTCGATTGTGCCCCCCAGGAACTTTCTTTTGGGTTGAAAGATTTAACCCGTATCTTCACCTTCTGCAGTGAAGCGAATGCCGTAGAACTTGCTGGCCACTTTTTGACAAACCTGGAATAAAGGTTGCTTGGAAGCGAACGCATGCATCCATCTTGCAGACCAGTCCAGTCAAGCCAGACCCAGGTTTCACAAATAATGCAGGGCCAGCAGACACACCATCGGTAACGATCCAACTCATCTCATTTCCTTGAAATAATCCACCATGTCATACTCATCTCGATACCAATACCAAACGCCCGGGCAGCAGCTGAAGAAAGGCCCGTCAGTCTCGGTCGAACAGGTTTTGTTTGGAGGTGCGACGCTGCTCCTTGCATGTTTTGCCGTTTGCCTGACATGGTCAAACTACAAGCTGATCTTCTGAGCACTGTCTGATGCTATTATCCAAGGCATGGGAATGATACATCATCCCGCAGAGAAACTCGCAGGATGTTATTTGGCAGATATCAAGAGTTTCAACGTTCAAAGTCGATTGATGTGATGTAACGATTCTACAACAACATACCGCCACCATTCACACCGCTACCAAAAGCGATGCACCACATAGATGCGCAGCATTCTAGAATAAACAAATGAAAAGATTTCGATTTGGAAACCTGGACTACAAATTAGAACCCCAACTGCTTCTACTAGTACCGTACCCCTGCTGGCAGCAACAGAAAGCTGCGTCTTCACATGATGCACCAATCCAAACCAGCAGGAGTGCCCCTAGCTGCCAATCTAAAAGCCCTGTGGGTGTTCCCGGGCACCCCCAGCCCGATTCGTTATTGTGGTCCAGTGTGAGTTGCCTGTTGAAAGTGATTTTGTTTGAAGTGATGCAGTTTGGCTTTGAGAGCCTTCATCGGAATCGGCTTTGGCAGCCAATCGTTGAATCCAAATTCTCTGAAATCTGATCGTGCGACACTGGCAGTAAGTCCATAGATTGGTAGATTGTTGTACCCCATACTTCGCAGTCGCCTTGTTGCTTCTAAACCATCCATCACAGGCATCTGCAAAAGTTTCATTCAAGACAAAAAGTCGCTGAGGCACGGGGACATCAATCGTTTCACTTTTTGGCTCAACCCATGCTACATACCTGAATGTCCATTAGAACCAAGTGATATTCAGTCTTTTCGATCATGTCAATTGCCTCTTTGCCATTTTCTGCCAAAGCGCATGCGTGGCCCATCCGCTTCAGCATGGTGACCATGAGCTTTTGGTTCACCTTGTTGTCTTCGACTACAAGCACTTGCAGTTGATTTCCCAGTTCCTCCGTAATGTCACTTTCACTTGATTCAACTGGATCCTTTTCGGTGGGAACAACGGCTGGTAGTGTGAACCAAAATTGGGACCCCTTTCCCACGGTGCTGTCTACCCCGATGGACCCGCCCATGTTTTGCGTGAGCAATTGACAAATGCTGAGGCCAAGTCCCGTACCTCCAAAGTTGCGCGCCACGGAAACGTCTGCTTGTTGGTATTTTCGGAAAATGACGTCGCGATGCTCCTGCGAAATCCCCATTCCAGTATCTTCCACCACAAACTTGACCATTGGACGAAATCTCGGTTTGCTTTTGTGTCGTCGGATGGGTACTTTGTCGCTTTTGTTGCTGTTGTTGTTGGTTTGATTCTCCTTGCTGCCCTTGCTAGTGATAGTCACCTTCTCTTCAACCGTCATGGCCTTCACGCTGATCCCTCCCTTTTTGGTGAATTTGGCAGCATTGCTCAGCAAATTGAGGAGTATTTGTCGCAATCGGTTGGGATCTCCCATGAGCTTGAAGGGGATATCCTTGTTCCATTCCAGTTTGAGATACAGGTCCTTTTCTTCGCATGACTGTCGTACAGCTTCCATGGAACCTTCCACTACGGATCTTACTTCGTGGGGTATGCATTCCAGTTTCATTTTGCCAGCTTCCAACTTACTATAGTCGAGCACATCACTAATCACAGTCATGAGTCCCTGCGCTGAGGATTGTAGCAATTTGACAAATGATTTCTGTTCCGTGTTGAGGGATGTTTGATCCAGGAGATCGATAAAGCCAGTGACCTGGTGCAGCGGTGTTCTACAAAGTGGTGACAGGGGGGGAAGGGGGCATCCGTCAGGTTAGCGTGTGTGGAAGTCAAGGACATACTTTTGTTGACTGGTATTCCTTCCTGCGACGTACCTGATTTCATGCGCCATGATTGCCAGAAACTCGGACTTTTGTTCTCTGGCTCGTTTTTCTTTTCGTGCATTGACGGCATCGGTCTTGTCTCTGGCATTGTATAGAATGACACTTTCTCCTGTGACTGGGTCTTTGACCTTGCGTACCTGAATGGCGGACCACCGGGGTCCCTTTTTGGTGTTGAGCATGGCTTCCATGTCACATTGTTCCGTGGACGTTTGAATTTGTTGCAAGAGTTGTTTCCCAATGTTGGGGTCAACGAATCGATTGAGTAAATTTCCGGCCATTTTCTTTGCAGCGGCGTTCGCGGTGGATCCACTGCTGCTGGTTGTAGTGGATGTGGTGGATCGATTGTCGTCGTCGATTTCCGTAGCGGAACCGTCAATGGTATCGGTCATGTCATCCTCCTTGCTTTCTTGGTCTCCTCCTCCTGGTGGATTATTGTTATTACTATTGTTGTTCGAAGAGTGTTTCCAGAGCACAGCTTCTGGATTCTGGAACATGACTTTTCCTTCCATATCGAATTGACAAACCGCCATGGGCAAGTGTCGTAACATTTCCATGGATCGCAGTGATTCATTGACCAATTCTTCCTTCACCAAGGGAATGCCTTCACAGAGGAGGCTCTTGTGATCGTCGTCCTGTGACAATCGCACGCCACTGACATTCATGTGTACCGTGACGGCCTTGCCTTTGGGATACATGGTCCATTGTTCGGTCATGTTGAGACCGAGATCGCATTGGACGAGAAAGTCTTCCATGCGTTTGGCGGCGGCACCGGAAATGTCGTTGAAATCTCGATTCTGTAGTTCCTCCAAGGAACTGGCATTCCACATTTCCAAGCCCGCTTCATTGGCCCATCGCATGCGACGATCACAAAAGTCAAATATCCAAATGGGATGGACCAGGACGTTGAGTACTTCGAGTTGTTCGGGCGTGTAGACGCGTTCGGGGTCGTACGCTTGTGGAGGCGTTTCGGACTTTTCTTCTTCTTCGTCTTCTTCTCGAGGTGGAGGAGTGCTGTCCACTTGCTGTTGTTGTTGTTGTTGTTCTTGCGGTTGTTGATTGCTCATGATGATGTTGCTGTTGCTGCTTGTATTACTACGAAGACGAGATGGTTCACTGTCGATCACTGCAGTCATCAGGTAGGTGGACTTTGGTGGTGGGGATTTGGTGGTCGGTATCAGGCCTTGGTCAAGTCGAGGTCTTGGATTGAATATGATGCGATGGCTGGGCTAAAGTGGATTGCTAGCTTCAGACAAACCAACAGCTCAACAAAAGTTCGGCTCTATATGATCACAAGGTAACCAAAGCTTCTTCGTTGACGAAGGAAAAACACCTGTGTCACTGGATCTGTTGTATAGTTACTTGTTGTGGAATCTCTTTGAATGAGGTAAGGTACGAAGGACTTGTAATGCTTGATCTAGTTTTGAATTGAATTGAATTGAAAATTGAATGGCTAATTGCTGGAAGGAAATGATGAGGAGTGAGGAGGTGGCTCGATCTGTTCGCTTTGTTGGGGAAGAAGTGCACATGACAGCTACATGACATTGTTTGCATGGGAAATGCTGGGCGGAGTCGAGTCGGTGAGGGCTGTTTCTCCTGTTTCTGTCCCTGCCACCTTTTAAATTGGGTGCCACGGTAAACAGAAGAACTTAATAGAACACTGTTTCGCAGGCTTTGTGACCATAGAAGCCTTCTGAGGTCCTTCCTTTTAAAAATCTTCGATTGCCGAACGCCGAACCAATGAAAAGTGATTATGCCATTTAACACCTTGATACCTCGGAGAAATCGGACTTACTTGGAGAGCCCCTGCAGTCACTGTTGAAAGTTTGAGTTGTAGCAAGGCCATGGAACTGTTAAATGTATTGGTGCTCTTTGTGGTGAGAAAGACTCCACTGACTCAGAAAATAAATAAGCGGAAGCATCGTGCATTCTCATTCGATCTGGTCTGGCCTTATACAATGTCATGTAAGTCACATGCTTTTTTAGGGGTATTTAAGCTTCCGAAGGGGTAATATTATTTATTGGGAAAGCGCTCCGAGTCGTAAGTGATGGCTGTCACTCGACTCGACTCAGTCCAGTACAGTGTAGCAGTCCTGTACATGGAGTACTCAGCTCAGTACCGGTACTAGCTAGTAGTGAACGGCCCTCCTGTGTCGAAATGTCGAAATTGCTATCAAAATCAGGGTTGCTGGACCGTCCGACGGACTTCTCTCAGGCTTTAAAACCTGCCACGACTGACTCAAAATCCTGGTTCTCGTTAAGCGGATGTAAGAGGATGTGAAGATTTAAGAGGATGTTTAAGAGAATGTTGAGTGTTTAAGAGGATGTTGTTAAGAGGATGTTTATTTAAGAGGATGTTCATTCGTGATAAGAGGAAGTTCTATGGCGTTTCAATGAAGGCTTAAGAGGATGTTTCGAAGCTTTAAGAGGATGTTGTTAAGAGGATGTATATTTAAGAGGATGTTTAAGAGGAAGTTGAAGATTTAAGAGGATGTTAAGAGGATGTTAAGAGGATGTTTAAGAGGATGTTGTCAGTCGTGGCAATTTCAATGTTTTTAAATCCTTATCGAAAACCGTCGGACGGTCCTGGTTCAACTAATTTTGGATACGAACTCTGTTCATGACAAAAGTTCGGGTAACGTAATGCTCATGAACTGAACCAGTTCGTGAATATGCCAATTTTGAGCAGCCTCGTGAACCAATTCATGAACCCATTCGTGAACCAAAACCTAGGGTTATGGTTAGCAAATACAGGGTTATGGTTAGCAAATACAGGCTGTATGCTCGTATTCAAGAACAAAACGCCGACACATTTTGTCACCAAACCTGGCACAAGTGTAGCTGGTGGATAGTTGGACTGAAGGTGGCTTTGCAAGTCAGGAAATTTTTGCTTACTAGACCTGTGTTGCCTCATTTATGGTGCAGAATTCTCATGAACCAATAATGTGGAAAAGTTCACCAAATTTTGTATTCTGATGAACTTTGAACCTAGTTCATGAGTGGCCCAAACCCCCCATGAACCACTTCATGAACGTGCGCTTCATGAACCGGTTCGTGAACCCTAATTGAACTATTTCATGAAATATTAATTGAACCAGCAACCCTGATCGAAATTGCTATCGAAATAGACCTGGTGAGCTCCTGGTGTTGGTTAGGTGTGGGATCATGTGGGTGTTGAGTGGTGTTGCGTTTCTTGTGATGGATGCATGGATCCAGAAGAGCGGAAGGGGGCTGCCACGAACTCGAACCGCAAATTTGATGCAAACTTGCAGGGGCGACAAGAAAACCACCTTGGACATTCCGGTACGGTGGCGGACTGAGTGGTGGTGAGGAGTGTTGAAGAGACTAAAGGTAGCGATAGATGTATTACGAATGATGTTATAAGATTATGAGGAAAAGCTACTTTGTTGTCTGTGGACTCAACCATGCTAGTAGCACTTGGCACACTTGCCTCAGCCCAGACCAAAGAAACTCAGGCCACCAAGGGACGCAGCTCAACTCACAGACATTGCTTCACCCACACCAGACGCCAAAGCTCAGATACCATGCAAGCGGCATGATCCTACCATCCACAGTGATGCATCATACCACCTGAAACCGAAGCACGCTCCAGAGTGGCAGGCCACTTCATACTATCTAACTCACTACAACAAACCAAAACCAGCTCCCAAACCAGCGGACAAGCTCCCTCCACACAACGGAGCATCCTAATCATCAGCTCCATTCTACCCATGGTGCTTGCCACAGCTACGGTAAGCAGAACTGGCAGCTCTATTACTACAATGCCAGGGAAGCTTGCACAATCCGCTTCAACCTTGGACGAGATGGGACACCCACAACCAGCCACCCCGATCCAAATCCGACAAGCGAGGTAGCCGTGGACTGCGCCCTAAACACAGTCAAACAACGACGACCAAAGCAAATCGACATGCGCTTCAATTGGATCAGAATCGCATACAAAGGGCCAATTCCTAGTATATTGGCGCCCGGTTGCAAAGAGAATGATGCTGCTACTTCAGCAAGCATCCACCCGACAAGCTCACCACATCTCAAAAGCCCACGATATCTCCAGCCATACCTGAGTAGAGGCTGAGGGTGTGCTGATTCCGGCCGTCTGACGGTCAACCGTAACCAGAATCTAGCCTCCAACCATCTACAGAATCTACAGATATACAG
>CAICTM010001465.1:0-28671 GCA_903772945.1 Seminavis robusta
ATGAAGTACGAAACGTTCTGTAAGAGCTTCAATCTTTAAGTATCGACATCATCGAGATTCAACTCAAGAGACTCCTCGCGAGAGAAATACTTTAGGCAAGTGAGCTCCTTCCCATTCAAGTGGATACAGGTTTTCAGGGCATGGCCGTCTCCCTTTCTGTCCTTTCTCTTTCTTCCTGTTAAAGACAGCACAAGCTCGTTCGAACCTGGTCGCCATCTTTCGTGTGCTCAGACATTGCCAGAGTTTCCTTTTCAGACTCATCATCCCTGTCCTTCGCATCTTCCACCAAAGAATCCAGAGTTTCGTCTTGTTCTTCTTCATCGGTGGCCAAGTCCTTACTGTTGTCCTCTTCACGCTCTTCTTCCTTGCTAGAATCCTTTGAAGATTGTGTGGAGCTGACAGGATTGTCTTTGGATGCTCCACTGGATTCTGGAGCTCCAACATTGGCTGAGCGAGGTGGCAGAAGATGTAGCACCAGAGGTGGATGACACTGGGGTGGCATATCCATTCTTGGAGGTTGAATCGGCACTACTAGTATCAGGGGAGACAGGAATCAGCGGAGCAGTCACGGGCGCTGCAGTGGATATGGTGGCAGTGACTGGGCAATCACAAAGACATTTGACATTACCGCAATCTGGGCAGATGTTGCTTGGATCGTCCCCTTTGTCGTTGCCAGGAGATACAGCTGGGGCGCCGTTTAGCCTCCCAATGGAATCAGCAGCTAGGGCCCTCCCACTTTCACTCCTATTGGCATCCACCTCCACCACTGTGTCTGGTGCTGTTTCCTCACCCATCAAAAACACATGAATATATTTCAATCTCCAGTGCTTGTGCTTGGACCTGCCATTTTAGGCTCCTGTGGAAGGGCAGAAGAAAGGAGAAAGGAAAAAGTGTTTAGAAGACTGGACTGAAGAAGAAGAAAAAAGAAGGAAACACTGCCTTTTATTACTGCCAGTGCCAGACCATTTCTTTCGGCCGGGGTCTCCCTTAGGATTGCCGGATTCCAGCTGGTACCGGTATCACTGCAGCCCCTTCCTGCTGAACACACCAACACTCCCAGTGAAACATTTCAAACTCACCATAGATTCATTCAAACCGAGAGAGACATTGCTTCTTGGGTGGTGACAATGCGTCTTCCATTTCTTCTTCACTTGACTGGGAAGGGGTCAGCTTATGCTTGCGTGGAAGGGAACCCGGCAGCGTCTCTGCTACTCCAACAACTTCTGCTGCTGCTGCTGCTGCTGCTGCATCGAAACTCATTGCTGCTCCGTGTGTGCCACTTTTTAATCGTTGTTGCCATGGAAGAAAGCGTTGCGGCCATGAACCCTTGCATCTTTGAGCCTTGAAGTTTTTGCAGGAAGGAGTGACAACTCGGAACGCGCGCTCTCTTCTATCAGGGACATCTCCCTCCTTTGGTACATGTACCGGTACGACACGTACCTGCAGCCATAATAAAAATTTCCCTAAAGTGTTAAAATAAGATAACAAAGTGTCAAAACATTGTAAATATAGCTTTAAACACCTTGGTATTACAGCCGTAAGTATCTTGGCTCAAAGTTGATGTGAAAGCAAAGATCCAAGACGGACAAGGCCACTTCTGCCAGTGCAGAACTGTCTTTGAAAACGCAGACCGCCACACAATGGTGGAGTGGCTCAGCCATCGAGTTGATGATTTCGAAATCTTTGATAGCATTATGGGAGGGCAGCACGATGATGTCATATTGGCAGATAGGAGGTTTGTCTGTGATTTGTGGGGCAAAAAAAAAAAAAAGAATGACCTTGGCATAACAGCAGGTGGATATGGCCAGGCCCTTGATTTGAGCCCCCATCTCTCCAAAACCTATTTGGAAAAGAAAATCCAAAGACGGATGGTGTTTGAGGAGGGTCAGGGCAGTCAACAATATTTCACTGGTGGGATTTTAGTCCCCCAAGGTGACAAAGGATATTCCAGAAGGATCCTTCCTGCTGGCATAGAACCCAGAAACACTGCCAATTTTAGTTTGTCTTCGGAAAGTATATGAATCGAATCATCCGAATGGTTGAGTAGTAAAAGCATCCATGCAAATGAATTACTATTGTAGGCAGACTACCTATTGGTCTGGAGGACCTTTTTCAGCAAATCACAAGTAGCTGAGTCCATTACCATTGGTGAGTTGCAGGATGTGACATTGGAGTCTACCAGCGGGCAGGTCCCTGTGACTGTCACTCCGCTACAATGGTCTTCCTGTTGTGACCTGGAGCATGGTTCCTTTGCAGACAGGATTTGACCTAGTAGTAGTAAATAAGTAGGGGGTTGATCAACGGTACCGGTATGTCACCGTTGACCCCCTAATGAGGTCCCAAGTGTGGCCTTTGCCTTGGGAAGCGGTACCTGGCTAGCTAGCTAGCCACACGATCTAGCTTGCCGGATAAGTATCGTAGATCCAAGCGTGGCGCTTGGAACACCAATCTCCAGCAAGTTGGGATGACGAGGATTGCGGGCGACTCGAGTGTCACGTGAAGCATCATCTCATCATTGTTCAGCATGCGGGATTTGTGGTTACAAGGAAGTTCTTGCCGAACAGGGGCAGAACGTCAGTGGTCATAGACTGGGTCTTGGAGATAAGGCTTCTTTTCAATACCGGTCGGTACCGTCGTCAGAAGAGATCCACCACACAGCTTCCATGCAACCAACCAACCTCACGCATCCATTGCGTTGGCTGCTCAACGCGGATGTCAAACAGCTCTCCTCATTCCGGGTGTTTCTACCAAAGTCATAAAACCAACCTCATCTCCATCACTCCAAGCAAGCAAACAAACAAACAAACAATCAAGATGAATATGATGTTCAGTGGTCCCACCAATGAGAATTGGAGTGAATTTCACTCCAAATACGGCAATGGCCCCGATCGCGACCGTCGTTCCATGATGCAATCGACCTTGTCGGCCATGGGATCTTCTTGTCGCAGTTTGATTGACTCTGGTTCCAATCATGCTACTAAGAGAGACAGCGATGGCAGTATGGCTCGATCTCCGCCTCCCCAAAGAGGCGTTCTGCCTCGAGCAGCATCTGCGCGAGTCTTGATGGTCCAGGGCAATAAGGCAGGAGTAGCACGCTCTAGCAGTGGTTCCTTGCTAGCACTACGAGGAGCTCTAGTAGGTACTAGTAGACAAAAGAGTCAGAGTTTGCTGGGTGGTACTGGAAGCAGCCATGGTCATGGAGCCCCACAGAAACCAAGACGGTCCAGAAGTCCCATGCCAGACAAACGAAGATCCAAAAGTCCCATGAGACAAAGGGCTGATCTGCTAGAACAACAGCAGTCCTAAGATCATATATATTTACACATACACAAGCAAAGGAGGAACAAAACAAGAAAAAAGAGAGGAGAGCTCTTCAGTTGGACTGATGCTTCTTCTCTTTTCCTACCTACCACTGCGGTACCGGTAGTTAGCTATCCATCTCTAGCTAGCTATTATAGATAGCCAGAAACTTTTCTCAGGCCATACTACTAGTAGTACTTGATAATCCACATATCCTTGCAAGTATGGTACTTCTGTGACTTCTACGTCTGCCCAAATGAATGAAAACCAACCACCAAAGGATACCAGTATCCTGTGCACAACAAACAAACAATCATAATCCCTACCAAAAAATTGTAGAACCACCAAGAATTTAAATTCTGACTTTCTTGGAAGATGCGATTTGCTTCAATCCTGTAGATCAACTTGACGACGAGATCCTTGTTGGTGGAAATAAATAAACACATCCGCAAACGCTACCAGGAGTTTGGTACCGTCTTGAGAACTACTGTATTCTACAAACTCACAGTGTACTGTAGGCCGAGGAACCCCATCTCAACCAATTTCGAAGGTTGCCTTTCGCGTCTGAATAGAGACTTATGGTAAACGAAACGAGTCGTCTAGCTAGAGCAGAGATATTGTAGTGTGCACTGTGATCATCCAGGACTTGCTGGCTTTGGCTTGTCTAGCTAGCTAGCTGGGACAAGCAAAAGGAAGGATCAGCACCATCGAAGGGAGCTCAGAGGCAGCAGCAGCAACACAAAAAAGGACTTGAGCCAAGATGTCGGGCTCAAGGAATCGAATCGAATCGAAAAGAATCAATCAACCGCCACATCGAATCGTCAGCAAAACTTTAGGAACACTCAAGAGGAAGGGGAGATTTGGAGAGGACGGCAACCAGAACGGAAACGAGACTTGACTTGGACCATGCAAAACCTCCGAGGTGACAACCAAAGGATAAACCAAAGAGCAAGGGTAAACAAAGCATGAGACGTGAGACTTTAGGCTACCGTAGCTAGTTAGAGGAGGAAGTCTTGGAGAGTTTGAGAGATCTTGGATGCTGGACCACAAACTGGAGCACAACTCGAGGAAAAAGAGAAGAGTCAAGTCGAGTCAACCAAAGCACAAGACTGGGGGATGCAATCCTGAAAAGGCAGAGCCAACACATGAAACGAGTGACGAGTCGTAGTGAGTTCGAGAGCAAGAGCCACCAGTGGTCACCACCCAAGGAACAGGACATTCGACGACTAGCTAGACTTGAAGACAACGAGACCTCTCCTCATTGGAAGCACTGCTTCAGCTCCACGTGAAACCAATGACATGATGTTGGTACGGGAAGACCAACAGAAACAAGCGCAGCTGCTGCAACAACGTCGAGCAGATGGATATCATTGAGTTGAGTTGAGTGGAATCGAGTGGAATCGAATCAAATCCAATCTCGAGTCAACCAACATCCATGTCGAACGAAGTCTTGAGTAGAAGGGACAACCAAAAGATCAACGCCCGTTGTCGCCTGAAAGATCAACGAATGACGAACCAAAGAGCAAGGGTAAACAAAGGAGGCGAGACTAGCTAGACAGACAATCGAATTACTGCAGTTTCTTGTTGTTCAGTGTACCACACTCTCATCTCTGATTGCTATATCTACGCAACCAGATTTGGTGCCAGGGTTTGCTGTGCAACCAGAGGATCGAATGAATCAATGGAATGGTCTGCTTTCTTGTTGTTCAGCTTGATGGGATGCAATGACCTGTTGCTATGGCTATGCAAGGGGCTTTCCGATCGGTCGGTGCTCGAGAACCAGCAACAGATCGACCCACTCTCGTGCCCGGGCAATCGGGCTGGAGAGGATTGATCGCATGAATTGAGGAGATGCCTTGTGTTGCCTCAAGGGATACTGTACTTGTTGCAGTGCTGAGATCCAGCTCCTGACCCGTTTGTATGACACATGAACGGGTCGGGGACCGGAGACATCTTGTTGGTTTGTGTGATCTTGGAGGCCGCATTGTGGGCTCTTCTGGTCGAAATGGTACAGTACAGGCGAAACCGTGTCGGAAGCAATTCTTGTTTGTAGTCTACTAGTACCCTGCTCTTTAGAAACCACAACTTGGTGTTGGTTAAATTCAATCCGTGAGGTTTCCTCGCGACTTAATGATGGGGGTTTCAAAGGGGGCTAGTTAAAACATTTTTTGGCAGGGCTCCACTATGGAAAAGTCAGTGGCAGGACCAATTTTTCAATCAGGTATACGAAGGCTTTTGAGCGCCTTGGCATGGGCACGTTAACTCATGCACCTATTGAAGCTGACACAGATTCGAGTAGCCATGACGTTTTGCAGAGAATCAGATGTGAAAAGGCTATGGGAAGAAAAAGAGATGGGGCGATCTTCACCTGGTAATGGTCTCATTCGGTGAAAGGGGGAACAAATGATTGTTGTCACGACAGAGCATGGGGTACCCTTCACACAGCCTCCCCCACAAACAACAAACACCACCGAAGAGACAGATGCTTTCTTGCTAGAGCAACCACAAGACAGAGTAAAAGTGGTGGTGACCCCTGGAGGCCGTGCACGTGGCTTTTGCATCTTGGCATCCTTTGCTTGTTATTGTTTTCTTTCTGCTGCTGGGACTGTGGACAAGGACGCCATAATAACACACTGAGCTTGCAAGGCACATCCCGTCACCATGGTGCTTGTTGCTCCAGCTGTTGTCATACCGGTAGCTCTATTCGGTGCATCATCATTGTCCATGTATATGTAGCCTCTTGTTGTTGTTTTGACTGAGCGTGGAGAGAGTGGATAATGCGAGTGGCTGGATAATGTGAGCATTACCACTAGTAGCTACCACTACCACGGGAGTGAAGCGTTAGCTGGAGTATGCCAATCATGTAATCATGTGGTACGGTACAGTGTACCTGGTACTGGACGGCCGATATAAGTTCCATGTTGATCGAATCCTCGCACCTCTACTATCAAGCCGACTGCCTTCAGTGCAGAAGGGAAGGGTTTCTTTTCTCGAACAATGTCAGTAAAGTTGGAGAACAACGGTAAGCCACCGCTTTTCTGCAGCGTCAAAAGAGAAGAGGAGAGAAAACCTTATCTATCTCTTACTTTCTATTGGCTCGACCGGACGGAAGGCTCGATCGGTCACGCCTCTGCTATCAATCGGACTCCACACTGGAGCTAACGAAGTGTTGGATCCTTCTTAGGCCTGTAATTCATGATCCAAGTCGATTATATGTACGAGTATCCTCGCATTTCTGCTCTCAAGTTCATTGAAGGGTCTTTGCCGCTGCAGGACTCAAAACCAACCTCATGAAAATCCTACGAGCTCGGGACGGTACAGTATTCTTTCTCGGTCTATGACATTCATTGTTGGTGGAATTTGAAAAACAAGGGCACCAGCATTGTCGAAGATCGATCGCCCCGGGAATATAAAGGCTGCCTTGATCGATTCATTGCTCCGGAAAATAAGATCGACTGCTACTACAGTACAGGGCCAGATGCCAGAGCTCCAGTCCTATATCTTCAGCCCCATTGAATTATCGAAAGACAAATTCCTTCTTTCTGTTGACTCATTGAATGGCAACAGTCGACGGGAGTCTACACGACAACTCCCACACATGACAATTCACACATATAGAGGAGAGTGGTGTTGAATCCTCCTGTGGGGTTCATGTCTCCTTGGTATTTCCTAGTGTTTTGACATTTGATTCCTGTGTCTGTCCCCATTTTTGTGACATTTTAGCAACGTACTGGTATTTGTGAATGCTCAATCCGAAGCTATGAGCAGTGAGCAATGCAGCAGCAACACAATAGCTTCTGGTATTGGGTATTGTGATGATATTATTATGTAATTTCTTTTCCCTGCCGTAAGTGCTAGATTTTTATTTAAGATTTAAAACTAATAAAGCCACTGGTACAAGGAATCATTGAATTTATGGAGGGGATTACTAGTAGTAACATTAATACTTGTAGCTCTCTTTTGGTTTGTTGGCTATTCCAGCAAGTGCCAATGAATACACCATTTTTTCAAAAAGTCCTTGACACTTAACAGTTGTACTATTTATGACATACAGGTACATCAGTCTGGTATGGTCAATGCATTGATGGGCCGATGACAACTTCATGCAGGCAAGCACCATGCCATTGGGGTTGGTGGAAGAATTGAGGGGAGTGTTGTTGTGCTACCGTAATTCATGTACTGTAGTAGTCTGGCTGAGATCTCTCCTGTCATTTGCTACCGGTACTTTACCTGGTACTCGTACCTGGTACATATTGGTGGCTGGCTACCTACACTAGCTAGTACTGTAGAGTAAAACTGTCTATTTGGCATCAACCTGGTTTCCTTTTTAAAAATTACATCTTCTTTTCACTAATAACTTGGCTGGCTGAGATCTCCTTGGAGCCTCACGCACTTTCCGCACCATCCCATGAGCGCGTGACTGAAGCCCAGCAGCATCGACCATGCACAACAACAACAGCAATGAGCTTGACCATAGTCTTTAGATACATCCTGAAAGGTCCCCACACGAGGGACCACTAGTAGCTAGCTTCATTTCCATCATGTTCCCTGGGGGTAATGAGCAGGGAGGGAAAATTGACCAATGCATTACTTCCATAGTGCTGACTGCATCCAGTGACAATGGTGTCTCAACTATGAAAATGCCTGCCCCTGCCTTTCTCCGCCTCAACAAAGCCCAGTATGGAATAAATTCTAGTAGTCAAAGGTTTCTTTCTAAGCATTTTTTGCAATCCCTAGGTGAACTGAACTTGGTCCAATCTAACATGGATTCTTCCACTTTCACACAAGATTGTGGTAAAAGAAATGGTATCCAACCCCAGCCAAAGAAAGTGGAAGCTATATTGGGCCTTCAACATCCCCAAAATGTTAGGCAGCTGAGACATTTCCTTGGCATGGTGAACTTCTACTGTGACATGTGGCCACACCACAGTCATCTCTTAGCCCCACTCTCTAAGTTAGTGAGTAAAAATGTCAAATGGCATTGGGAAGCAGAGCAACAACAAGCCTTTGAAGATATCAAGGCTGTGATGAGTAAGGAGACACTGCTTGCTTTCCCAGACTATGAATCTGTGGTTCATTATGTTGATGATGTTGTTCAAGCTATAGCACCAATATTGATAGCAGTATCAAGGAATAACATTGCATATATACCCACAAAGAAGAAACCCACAAAGAAGAAGCCCACAAAGAGGAAGCCCACAAAGAAGAAGCCCACAAAGAAGAATCCTGGGAAGAAGAAGCCTCAAGCCAAGCCAGTATGCCTATGGGTCAAAGGGATGGAAGTTGCCGGTTGGATTTGTTGGAGGGTCTGTCGAATTTCGTCGATAATATCTCAGATCTACGAATTCCCCTACAACTGGACGGTGTCATTTCCTACTTCAATGTCCGGAAACCAACTGCACATGAGGTCAACTCCCCAGATGACTTCATCCATGTCCACATGACCTCCGAATCCCCTTGGAATCCACAAGACCCTCAGTCTGCTGATTTAGAGTCATCTCTCCGAGTTGCTTTAGATTCGGATATGCCATGTGGAAGGGGGCGAAATTGGAGGATTCAGTCGGTCTGGGCAATCCTCGAATCAAGGTCATCTGCTGCGATTGATGTCGACAGCCTTGGCCCAGCACTCGAAGCTCAGATTTCTGCAACGAAGACGAAACCTCCTATGAGGAAGGGAGCTGTATCAGCGGAGACTCTTGCCAGGCGGTGGAACATCGGATTAGAGGCAGCCAAGAAGATGATAGGGAACACTACTCAGAGAGCTGTCCATGACTTTACCCACACGAGTGGAGGACGGAGAATGAAACTCTTGGCATATCAGCTCAGGTATCCCCGGCTGAATGTTGAGATGTACACCGATATGGTCTTTGGCAAGGTCACATCCCTTCTCGGGAACAAGTGTGCCCATGTGTATTGCACACCCTTCCATTGGTGTCACGTCGATCTAATGAAGACCAAGTCTGAGGCACATTTGACTTTGGATTCCCTCTTTCAGAAAGTGGAGGAATCTAAAGCCAGACAACATCCCGTATCCTTCGGCCCGGAAAGAGTTCAGTTTGTAACCAAATGCCGGACCGTTGCACTGAGTCAAGCGGGTACCTTGGGGGGTCGCTGAGGATCCACCCAAAAGAACCTTTACCATCTGGAGCTGACCCATCGCAGGCCAGAATGCAAGCTTTCGTGGCAAGAGCTGTCCAAACCTCAGTTTCTGGGACCAGAAAATGCAGTGCCTGAAGGGGATGCTTCTCCCATGATTCCAAGGTAGGAACCAGTGTTGTGACTGATGTGTGTGTTTCTGGCTGTGGTTGTGGTACTACATTCTCATAACCCATCATCTGGAATGTATATGGTCTCACTTTGTAGTGGCATGGGGCTGAGAACAAGAATGCTCACCAAGGGCAAGTGCATGGAATCTAAGATGATAGCAAAAGATTCAAGATTGAGTGGGTAAATGGTGGTGGCAAAAGCTCAAAGCTGCCGAAAAACCTCCAGGTTGTCTAGTCAGTCTAGCTTGTAACTGTTCAGCATCATACTAATCATCTAGCTAGGAACTGATTGCTGTGTAATCCAAGTGCTGCGTTGTCGTTATTATATTCACTACTGTCAGCTTAGGTGGAGGGGGTACGGGCTGTTGCAATCAGACATCTCCCCTTTTTCGTACAGTATGGCATCTGCAAGGGTAGATGACATAGCATCCAAAAGTGGTGCCTACAGTAATGGGTGGCCTTCAATGATGGTTGGTTGTGGCGTAGACGGGACCAAAATAGTTATTGCTCTAGCAGGATTTTGCAGTTTGAGGAGTTGGCATTGACATGCATGCATGATTGTTGCTGCAATGTAGTAGTAACAGAGCAGAGTGAGGCAGTAATTGGAGGCTTTCCACGTGCAGTGTCCTTCATGGCGGCAACTAGTGTTGATTCCACGGGACCTTCTTGTTGTCAGCTTGTTTCCACGTCTAGAAAATGGTTGTTGTTGTTGCCGTTGCTGATTCGAGTGTCGGTGACAATCCTAGGAGGGTAGTAGCAGAGTAGCTAGGAACGTGTCTGCTCCAGTATACCCCATGCACCAGGTACCATGGATCATGGCTTCTTTTCAACTTCTTCCTCTCCTGGACTACTGTAGTCCTAGTACAACGAACATCAACCGTGGCATGGTCTTGACGGTTGTTGATCTTTGCTCTGGTCGATGCATGCATTGGATCCTCCTGACAAGTTCGTCAACTATCATACAGTTCCAGCTAGCTACATCCTTGTCTAGACCTTCCATACTGTATGCACTGCAGAATGTGCAAGTCTTCATTATCTTTGTCAGCAGCCAGGAACGTGTCCGAGTCCACAACAAAGTCATACAGTTGCGGCGTAGTTGACAAGAAGGAGATGACGCGTTACCATGGCAGCGAACTTTCTGAGAAAACAGTGTCTTGGAAGATGCATGCACTTGTTTGGCTGCAAGCAAAACAATTGGACTCCTCGACGACTCTTTGCTTTCGCAGAGTTGGGGCGGGTCAAAATGCCGGGCACCGGTGTGGGTTCATGGAGAACTCCGGGGGAAGCCATCTCAAGGTTGACCAGGGTTTTCATAATCACACAAAGTTTGCTGAGATTTTGTGGACTGGCCAAAACCAAGACAATTTATTTGGAAACCTCAAACCACTCTTGCCAGTTTGCAATAATAATCATCGCAACGTGAACGGTCATCCATATCTTCTATCCTCTTGGCTCTTGATCGCTCAGTAAGTAAAACAAGCGTCTCTGAATGCCGAGCAGGAACCGAGCAGCTGAGCTCTCTTGAGGAAGAGGGAAGAAGTGCTAAAGCCTCCGTGGCGATTAGATTTGCAACCTTGGCACTGACAGGCATCATCGTCAACTCCCCATTAGAGGAGTACACGTACTGGCCCCGCGGAATTGCGTAAACGTATTCAAACCTTGATCAGTAAACCAAGAGAAATACATGTAGTTGTAGTTGTTGTTGTTGTTGCGGCCATCTGGAAAGACAAGCGCTCTGTCACATGCATGCCTCACTTTCAAGGCGCCTTTGCGGCAGAGCCCGTCGACTTGCCCCCCATCTGGAAGATTTCACATCATGGCTATTGGTTGCTGTACGGGTCTAGCTAGCTAGCTGCTGCGGAGGTTCCGGCTACGCTACGATGTAGCTAGCTAGACTAGCTAGTAGTCGAATGACAGGCGGGAAGAGTGACTACCGTACCGGTATCACAGACGACTCGACTCTGATTCCTGGATGAAGGTAATGGTGAGTATCGGAAGATCGGAAGCTCTGCCAGGTTATCAGCAACAATAAATAGTCAAAGCTGCTGTCATGTAAGACGCGACACCTCAGACAAGTCCAGTGCGTGTCATACGAAAGAGAGTTATCCAAGACATTGACTTATTGGTATCTCCAATCACCCTTCTCCATTCTCGATAGCTACCCAGAAAACATTAATTCCCTTCTTCTCTTACTGCTTCTGGCTCATAAGCCACCACTGGGTCTTGTTCTGGCTACTGACTGACCAAAAGTGGTTCTACAATTAATTCATGTACCGGCCCCGGTACATGTCATGTACATGTCATGTACTGTATGTAGTTTTTTTTTTATTCAGTACCAGTGACAGAGCAGTGATCTTCATGGTTCATTGTGACTACTGGGGCATTCAATAGTACCAGTGACCATCGATTGATGCCTTGTCATTAAGTCATAGAGTGAATGAACCCAACTATCGATCAAGTTGTCCAAGACAGAAGACCGAATCCTTTAATTCATAGCGGTCATAGAACTTGGAGTATCCACTGGTATCTTATTGCTTATTGCATGCTTATTCTCTTAATGTTGCCGGACCTGCACCAGACCTCTTCCCAACGCAACCCACAAGAGCTCCCACAATAAAGTCACGTCGAATAAGATAAGCAACCATACTAGTACCATGTTTCTCAGCTCCAATAATAGCAATGCACAGCCCTCCGAGAATTGGCATGATTTTCAAGATCGGTACGGGAAAGGCGGAAGCGCCACAAGGCTCCTTGCATCGGTATCGGGCAGCAACAAATCCTGTTTTGTGGAACGTCCCAACAAGACTGCTACAACTAATAGTCGGAGAAGGTCCGGGTTGGTCAAGAGTCTCTCTGGAACATCCCTGTTCAAGATGCAGCCAGGGGCAGCTAATCCTCCCCGTCGAAGCAGCAGTACCAATCAACTGGCCAGATCCAATTCGGCCAAGTCCTTGTTTTTGAAAGGATCCGCACCGGAATTGAGCGCCAATGGACGACGAAGACGACCACGAAAACAGCGCAGCTCGGTCACTTCTCTCTTGGCGGCATAAGACAAACTTAACTTACTTTTTGATGCATACAAGTACTACATGTAGTATATAATTATTATTTTGAATTCATGATATCTACCAATACCGTATGGTACCTTTACAATAGTGGTTACCAGGAGGGTAGAACCTAGCTAGCTAGCTAGCAAAAGGCTACAAAGATCCTGGTGTACTGCGGTGCTCTCAATACTTTCAGAAGGAGAGATCTATGGCTATACAGTAAGCTAGCGCAATGGTGGTATTAATAGCTCCTTGTCCTTCCTATCCGGCGGCCGTTTCGATTGAATGCACAGTCAGTCGTACCGATACGGTAGCATTATTTGCCAGCTTGGCCTGGTGGTATCTCCTCAGGCTATCATACAGGCAGGCAGCCTGGTACCGGTATGGTGCGTTGCTTGAACTACTTTCCCTGCCCCCCTTCAGCACCAAACAGCTGAACTGAAGCAGCCGAGTTGCATCACAAGCAAAGCCACTGTAACCATATCTGTCTGACACGTCCCAAGTTCATCAGATCGTGCTTCTTTTGCCCAGCTATGGCACAATGGTGGTTCAGGCGGTACCAGCACCAAGCAACGGTAGCACTTGATGCCTCGGATGTGCGTCCGACCTCCTCCAACCTACAGTACTAGATAGCAAACCCCCGTTTCATTCATCACTGCTTCAACGGCTCTTTAGTACAGAGGCAGCCAAAAAGAGCACACTAGCTAGACTATGGCCCGTCCTATCGATCGTCGGTTCAGAAGCCACTGCAAGAAGAGTGTTTTGTGAAGCAGATCCATCTGCAGTCGAGCAGTAGTACCATGGTATCAGGGGAAATAAAGAATGGCTGAGGGTGCGCTACCGACCGATTCGATTCCTGGCAGGCTGAGACTGATATGGCTGTGGTCGGTCTGGAGCGAGCGACTTTGGGGCATGAAAAACACTGTATCCAGCATGTACCGTATGGCCACAGACGTGAGTGAGCGAATGGAGGGAGAACACGGTGCCGCTATATGCATTCGATTGTGCACTTGCTGCCCCAAAACAGAAACCAGCCAGTGGACGCTTGCACGACATCGTGGGACGGGTGGAATCAAAAAGACCAACTCCTGGGCGAATAGCTACAGCTAGCTAGAGTGGGCCTTTGCAGGCTATCTACCAATCGACCCCCACAGACAAACGTTCGAGCCATATTGATGAGGTGGCCCTGCTATAGTAGCAGACCGGCCATGCTCGACCAGATTGTCGTCGACACTGTTGTTGCCGATATCATACCGTAGAAAAGGTTGCACATGTAGCAACCGATACCGGTACCGGTACCATACCGGTATCTAGCTGGGTACCGTACCCAATGTGCTGCTGTCCTGGTGGATGGATGGTTTCTACCCTGGCAGGATCGAGCTTTGCCTCCGCCTGATCCACCAGTGCGGATGCTCTCTCTGTATCCTCCTCCATCGACGAGAGTGCCTTCCCCCGTTTGCTACCCACCTACTCCCGGCACTACCAGGAGTACTACGAACGAGCTAGCTACCGGTATGCTTTAGTCCCCAGCGGCTGGGGCTTTGGTTCTAGTATCTATATTTATGGACAGCTGCAACTAGGATTTCTGGTTTGCTAAAGTAATCATGCAAGTTATTCATGTAGATCTACAGTGTGAGGGAGTGATGGTTCCCTCTCTCGGTGCTGCTCGGGTGTTGGTGTGCTCCTGAAGCATGGCTCTTCTTGGTCCAAGGCAGATTGGATAGCTCTTAGGTACTCCTTTCTTTTTGTTTATTTGAAAGACAATCCTGAACTGGAACTTCCAGAGAGACTATTGTTGGAGTTCCGGCTGCGTGTGAGCCCTGCCAATAAGTTGCTGGAGGAGCCTGATCTGGCTCCCTTCATGGATCGATGCCGGCGGACACCTCGGGTGACACCACCACCTCCATTATTGAGCATCAATGAAGGATTGGAACCAGAACGCGTCAAGCCTGATCTCTTGGCCTGCAAGACGGCTCCTGACATGTGTTTCGGATTGGACCCGCCGCGCTTCAGACTTCGAGTGATATCGGGTGTAATGACAGCCGCCGCCGAGACCACGGTGGTGGTAAGATGGCGCCCGGAGTCAGCGCGGACCAAACCAAGGTCTCCCAGGAGCTTGGTCTTTCGTCCAGATTTGCCGTACTCTTTTTGGAAACTGTTCCAGCTTTCGTTGCTCATGGTTCTTTGCTTTGATTGTTTTTGTGTGTGTGTGGAAGGCAAGGTGTATAGGCGCTTTGGTGTGATGTATGTGTGAGCTGATGTGTGTAGCTTTTTATGAGAGATGAATGTTTTTCCAGCATCCGAAACGGTTGGTGTTGCCACCGTGTTGCTTGCCAAAGGCTTCCCCGCAGATTGTGAACCGATGAAGCCTCACATTGCAGTGACTCATTACTCCGTGTCGCACAAGGAATTAGAAGCTATATACCGGTATGACATCTTCCTTCTTGCTGGACAAGAATGGATCGTTCCCGCTACCCACTATGGGTACCGGTTGCACCGGTACTGTACGGAGATGGATACTGGAGTAGTTCACTTTTATCCAGCCAAACAGAAACTTGCGAATGAAGGCAGCAGACCTTATTCTACGACATATTGCTGCCACTTTTGATTGGCTGATTCAGCGAATCAGAAGCCTTCCAGGAATGTTTCTCTTGGAACTTGCAAGTCAATCAACCAGCATCCAGCCATACCGGTACGACTGTAGTCTAGTAGTGCATGCTGGCTCACTCTGTGAGATCTCACCAGTGGCTTTGGGCTCCAGCGCTCCAGCCTCATTCGTCGGCCTCCTTGATACCAGTACCGAAGGAAGCGCCACTGGGTTGCTGACATCTATTGCTTTGCAGTACAAACAATGGTGACGACGCAACTATTGGTTGGACAATGACGATGAAGGAGAAGCGTCAGTTGTGATATTGGTGAAATTAGCTGTTGCGTTCCTGTGTGTGTGTGTGTGACGGTAAGGGATCCGCTTTGGGTAGCTAGAGGTTGCAGCTTCCGCGCACCATGAAAACGAAATGTTTTTGCGTGCCAAGTCCATGAGTGACACAGTCAGTCGTCCTGTGTCCTGTGGTACGTGTAGCTAGATAGACCACTGCCAGCCATCTTGCATGAAACGGTTGTGGCGCTGACATGGCCAGCCAGGAACGCCCCGAAAGCACAACCCAGCTTCACAGGACGACGGGAGCAGAGTCGAGTCAGCGCAAATGATCTAGTACAGCCACTATGATATAGATTCGATTCGATTCGATTCGATTGCCCTGCTGGGAGCCTGACAGTGACTCTGGAATCGATGCATGTTAACGGACGACAAGCTGCCCAGAGCCACGAGCTAGTCGGCACCATATGCAATTTGCTCTATAGCCAGCCACGATTATGGGCCCTTCGCAAGTGGCTGGATCGGTTTTGCGGTTGCTGTTTCTCATGTCATTCTCTGTCCCAATCCTGGACGGAGAGCGGCTGCGAGCTATCCTGGTTAAGAATAGATCCTTCATCAGAGCAGTGCGTCTCCTGCCAGGAAGGTGGTTTTGTCAAAGGAGGGATTGCAGTGTTGTGGGCAGCCGTTGTGGGATCTCCAATTCGGGGGCCAACTCCAGTACTGGGACCAGCCATTGTAGGGATTGCAGTGCTTGACGTTGTGTCATGAGTCCTCGAGTGACAGTCAGTCCTCCCGCCCCTGATTGCATCTGCCGTTCATTCAAGCAAACTCAGAACTAGGTACGGTAGGCACGAAGCATGGCAGGAGCTGGATCCTTCATCAGGGACTTGCCCAGTCAAGTCCACCATGATGGAACACGGAGCATGCATGTCTCTGGCGGAAGTCGCGTCTGCTTGTCTGCATCACTCACGCAAGGCTGAAAACTCTTGGGTTCCTGGCGTTTTGTGGAACGTGTCTTTCAGGAACATGTGAAGGTAGGCAGCAGATGAATCGAATCCTTCCTCGGGCCTTTGGGAACTTCAAAATGAACATCCCATACACCCTCATCTATCTATCTCTAGTGGGATGCACATGTCACCTCTGAACTGAACAAACTTCAATCAACCTGGACTTGTTGTGTTGGCACTTCCTTGTTGAACAAAGCCCCGAGGCAGCCTTTTGTGATTGCCCACTGCAGGAGGCACCGGATGGAGGAAGTGATTGGATCATGCGGACATCAATGGCACACCATAACATGATTCCTACTGTGAGCTTGCAAGAGGAGATTCAACTCCGGGGTCATAGTCATCAACTTTTGAGCGAACAGGTGAACGACAGCCGCCATGCGGCCAAAGATCCAGGATGCATCATTGGCGGCATTCACACAGCAGCACAACGTTCGGATCAAGCTTGTCTGAAGATAAAGGAGGATTGCCGGAACTTTGCAGCTCATTTGTTTGTGTAGTAGCAAGACCAAAAGCACTTTCTTGCTTGCTTACTCCGTCCTAAGCAAGCCGGGATGAGCGAAGCTAGCGTTGCATCGACTGCTGAAGTCGTCACAGATTAATCATTGGAATACTACTAGATTCGATTCCAGCCAGGTACGGTACGGTAGCCATCTCAGGGCTACGGCAAGCAAGAGAGACAAGAAGAAGCGAAGGAAGCTTGCAGGTTCATGCGCGCACACACATCATACGGTAGCAGCAGAAGTAACCCTCCGCAGATTGCAGATTGCAAATTGCAAAAAGCTGGCAAACTGCCTGATTTGCAAAGGTAGACTGAGAGGAGGAAGCGGAACTGGTCCATGAAGCCTTTCCTGCCAGTCTCTGATGCACGGCCTGCCCGCAACTCTACGTGCTAGCACTTTCAAGCGTGGTTTTGCGTCCTGTGCTCTGCCACATGCGCCTACTTTTTGCTTGCCGTGGGTATACAATCATGCATGTTTGGTTTTCTAACAAGGACGAGGTTTCCACGAATCAGCTTTCGGGTTGCGCTTTGCACGGAACTGAACGAGGTGAATGTGCCACCATCTAGCTAGCTAGCTAGCTAGTAAAAGTCGCTGCACTGCACTCTAAAAGGCAATTTCTGGATGCTACCGTCCGGTAGCCAGCTAGTTGTATGATTTGGAGGATGTAAGTAAGTATGCATTGTTGTTATTAATTAAATCAAAAGGTTCGTTTGTTTGTTGCTGATGCTGTGTTCAGGCCGCTCGTGGTGTCTTGTTTTTGCCACTGCTGACTCGACCTGCTTCATCTTGAATGACGGCAAATGTATCACAGTCCTTCATGAGATTCAAGAACGCATCTTGTTGGGCTCTGCGATTTCTGTGGGAACGTCCACCAGTTGTTTTGCTGGGAACGACAGTAGCAGTACTAGTGGCAGTAGTAGCTGGAGCAGCAGGTTCCTTCTGTGTAGGCGTAGTCTGATCTTGGAGAATGATATCAAAGGTATCGCAGTCCTTCATGAGCGCATCAAAGGCGTCTTGCTGCGCTTTGCGACGCGTTTGATGAGAGCGAGAGCCACGACCTGAAGAAGACGAAGCTCCGTGATCCGAGTGATTGAGCGCATCTGCCTGTGGCGGAGGGTCCAAACTCTTGCTGCTGCTGTTGCTGGCATTGCTATTGTTCCTCTTGGCAGCGGTAAACGAATTGGATCGACCCAGGCTGAACTTGAGACCACCAAGGGTAGCACGCTTCAGTCGGTCAAAGGAAAGAGGTCCGGCAGAGCCAGCAGTACATGTAGTAGAGGGCATATCCATGGTGCACATATTATATTGACTTGACTTAGTAGTTGTTGTGGGGAGTAGGTTCGGGAGAAGCAACAGTGCAGAAAAAGTAGAGATGTAGAAATTGTGAGAAGATTTCTTTTGTTGCAAGATCGATCGAGAGATCTGATAAGATGAAGAATGCTTGCATTGTTGGCGAAGCTAGTAGAGTAGACGTCCCAGCAAGCAAACTTCTTTTGTAGAGGAGACCAGCCTACTAGCTAGCTAGCTAACAATGCATCAATCAAGATCAGAAAGGCGACTGGTACCAGTGTCAGAAAAAAATATCCTCCACAGCTCCACAGTGTTCTTGGAACCTACAGTGTGGGCATAAAAAGAACCCCTTCACACGCAATTGCGTGCTCATCCAGAAATAGTATAGCATAGGAGTACTGATGAAACCTCACTGGAACTAGTTAGTTAGACAGATGCTAACATAACTAGCTACTAGCTAGCTAGCTAGATGGCTGGACCGTCACCCCTCACCCCTCACCCTTGCAGTGGGAGAGGCTCTTTCAGACGCCAGGAGTCCTTTATATCTTAAAAACCACTCCTTTTTTGAGTCTTATTGACTCTCAAGTCTCTCAAGAGGTACTGGGGACCGGACATTAATAGTTCTCTGACATAGGGAGCTCAATAGATAGATGTTCCGGTGTGCTGGTAGGTACCAGTCTACCGGTACAAACAAAGATACTGTAGCTCATACATAAAGGATACAAGCTACTGAGTACTGGTACATACTCTACGATCTAGCTAGCGTCCCCATCCGCAACGGTTCGCACTATTATTTGCAAGCTACTTTAGTGTATTAAGTTCGCACACAGTTATAATCTAGCTAGCAGCTGGCTACTCGTAGTACATCATACCATGGTACCGGTGCATGTACGAGTATTACACACGATCGCAGTTAGCAGTGAGCTGCCAGCTATTATTCATACTGAGTCATTATTATTTTTTACTGCCCACTGTTGATTTACTAGATCACTTCGTTTTAAATCATAACTTCCTGTTGCTCATAACTCTCTTCACTTGGCGCTACCATGAATAATTCAATACGCGGCGCTTCACACGGGTCGGTTCTGGAATGTTGCATACAAAGTGTCCAAGATCATTCGGGGGCTGTTGTTTTGGAACAATCAGTAGTTTTGCGTAACTACCAAAACGATTTGAAACGACTCCTCATCTCTCCTTCTCGTTCATGGTGGTTCTACATGTATGACATCCAGAAAGCGGAACGAGAATGCCACTTTCTCATACCAAAAGAGCCTACACTGTTTAGCCTTAATACAGTGTGACCATTCCAAGGAAGGCTGCAGGGAACACTTGTGTCGTACACATCGACAATGTCCGAATGTCGGGCTCCAGCCGCCCAGATCAGCTCTATTAATAGCTAGCTAGATCCTGGTACCAGGTACCAGGTACGTACCTTCTTTCTCAAAGCTGCGACCGAGCCGCGCACCTTGAAAGAAATCCTTGACTTGTAATAAGCATACCAATAGCTCTAGCCAGTATTCGATTGATCATTCATCTCGCATTCCCTTTTGCAATGCCCTTTGGGTGAAAATTTTATTCAGTATAGTAAGAAGAAGACCTGCCCCGGGGGCAGGATAGTTAGAAGAAGAGGAGGGGGGAGGAAGAGGTTCTTAGCTATTAGAGCTCTGGGAAGGGTGATCTGAAGACCTATGATTCTCAGCCAGCATCCCTAGGCTCAATTACTGGATCATACCGTATCTTTGGTCAGCACTACAAAGTTGGATGTGTGCTTCTTTCCAGTTGATTGCTTTGCTTTGCTACTTTTGCCCAAGAAACCGAGCAGCCTGTGTCACCTCTTACTGTAGTCATTGAAAGTGGTTGAAAGGCAAACTCCCCAAGGTATGGAAAAGGCAAACCAATTGGCTTGGAGGCGCTTTTCAAGCTGCCTTTCGAGTTGCCAGGATTGGTTTCAATTGTTTGCTTGGGCCTTGTGCTGGGAGCTGTTTATGTTGTCTGTGAATGAAAATTGAACTCAGTGAGCTGGCCGAACTGTGATTGATCTGTTTGTGCTGGCCGAACTGTGATGATCTGTTTGTGCTGGCTTGGGCAGCTTATGTTGCCTGGACTGTCACCCATTGCGCCACTGTTTACAGTCAAGCAGCCCTTGGAGCAGCCAGCGGGAGTTGAAGATGGCGCAAGCCGAAAGAAATTTATTTGGTGGCATTGCAACCTGTAGACATGTTCTTTACTGGCTACATGTAGACGACTTCGCTGCAAGCTAGCTAGCCGCTAGCTAGATGAACGCTTCAGTGCGTGGACGAAGCAAACTCATCGGGCATGTTCATCTCATACATGTAGTCTCACAATCCACCCGGAAACCATTCCAAGCAACCAAGCAGCAATCACAATGAATAATCTCCATATCGTCAACGACGTAGCGACAAATACCTTGTCCGAGAACGTGGCCCTCTTCTTTGAAAACGATATGAGCAGCAATGACTTGAGCACAAGCAGTAGCGAACGATCGCATTCCATGACTGCAATTGACAATCTTGTTTTGCGTCGTATGCAGAACGCTGCAACGGCAAGATGGAGTTCGTCATCTCCACCAACGATGGCAAGTGTTTCAGAGCCGAATCATCACCTTGACGACGAAGGTGGTTCACGCCACAACCACACCCGGCGTCGCCACAGAGATCCTGTGCGACGAAGAAAGAGCAGAAGTGTAAGCCCGCATAACGGTAGACAAAACAAAGCAGAAGGAAACATTGCACCTTCTCACAGACATACCGGTATCCCTCAGCACAGTTCGGCACCTGCCGTGGTTGGTTCAGGCTCACCCAGGACACTCCACCGCGCCACTCGTCACGCTACTACAAGAAGGCAGGGCGGTGCCGCAATGGATGGTTTCATGGAAGTCAGGGTAGGCTCCCTGGCAAGGGTGCACAACAAACCAACCAGGAGCATCATGGCCACATTCGTGCCACAAGCGCCAACAAGTCCCCAACGTGATGATGGACACAAGGACGTGGATTCCTCTTTGGACACATCGTCCCATCAGAGAAGTGGCCGTCGTAGGCTTGCTCATGCCGTGCAATCCTTTGCACAACGGACACAATCACGGGCTCCCCGTCGCCAAGCTGCTGGGCTTCGGAACTTCAAGATGACGATGATTCAAGTCGATCAGTGCTGGGTTGTCTCGACTGCCGGTATGAAGCACCAACAACCCTCCAAGGCATTTCTTCCCACAAATACTAATCCCCGCAGCCGCCTTCAGTTTTGGAGCACCAGCAATTCCTCTTCGACCAGTAGTAGTATCAAGAATCAACCTCCAACACCAGTACCCGTGTTACCTCGGCGCATTGGAATGACCAATACTGCTGCTTGAGACTCAAACTGATCACATCTACCCACTCCGATCCCTCCCTACGTACGATTGATGCTTTGGCCCATCAGGTGGAGGAACACTCATGCTTGAGATACATGTATGATGTATTGTAAAGGAAAGCGGCTTGTGCCGATGGACCTCTACTAACATAGCCGCCTGTAGGTTCTACGTGCTACGTAGGATTTTGTACCAGACACTTTTTCCCTACTAGCCAACGGTTGGGCGTCTCTTCACATTTTCTCACGTCGGCATCTGTCGTTTCGTTGCTTGCCGGCTACGGTATCGCCATCCATTTACTCACTCGGGTATGCTACATAATCTTCATGACAACCATGATCCTTGAATCCTCTGGCACGGATGCGTCGGTGGCTCTGAGTGCTGGGCATGCGATCAAGCAGATGTAGCAAAGTGAGAACATCTCTGGAAACTCTAGCAATGTTGGATGACTTATTGGTGAACGTGACAGGAAGATGGCACCAGAAAATGAGGAAGAAGCGGGCAGCAAATCTAACGACCTTAATACCACTGGGCTCCAAAGGAACCACAGGCCCCCAAAGGGGCAGCTCCCGAAGGAGCACCGGAAATCAGTGTTAGTACAGTGGCTTGAAAGTTGAAACGATGAAACTTGTGGCTGCTCCGAATGCTTCTCCAGTACGAATCTTGCACCAAGAGACCAAGAGACAGGTAGCAGTGAAACTTTGGCTGCTCCGAATGCTTCTCCAGTACAAATCCAATCCGAGCGAGCATTACTTCTTCATGTCAGTGCCTTTAAAGAAGCACTCGGAGCAGCCTGCAACAATCACAATCACTACCACATCCCTGCTCCCAGCCAATCCCAAGAAGTCACCACCAAGAGACCAAGAAACAGGTAGCAGCACAGGGGGATGGACTTTGGTGCCGCAACCAACCACCGAGAACTTGTTGGGCTTGGCGGGGCAAAGAGACAAGATGTGTGAGATTAAGCTACTAGCTAAGAGGAGGGGACTTGACTTGACTCAACGCCACAACCAGCCAGCCAAATCCAAGGGTCAAACGCTGGCTGCAAAAGACATCACAGGAAGGAACCACGGGAAGGAACCACCAAGAGACCAAGAGACAGGTAGCAGTGAAACTTTGGCTGCTCCGAATGCTTCTCCAGTACAAATCCAATCCGAGCGAGAATTACTTCTTCATGTCAGTGCCTTTAAAGAAGCACTCGGAGCAGCCTGCAACAATCACTACCAAATCCCTGCTCCCAGCCAATCCCAAGCAACCCAAGAAGTCACCACCAAGAGACCAAGAGACAGGTAGCAGCACAGGGGGATGGACTTTGGTGCCGCAACCGCCCACCAAGAACTTGTTGGGCTTCGGAGGGGCAAAGAGACAAGACGTGTGAGATTAAGCTACTAGCTAAGAGGAGGGGACTTGACTTGACTCAACTGTAACAGCCATTGCCATAATCCAGGGTCACAGGTGCTTGAAAAGGAAAGAGCCAAACCGATCAACCAACCAACAGCAAAGAGCCAAACGACTGGCAACAACCCAGAGAACCAACAAGAAGGAAGCACTGTGCCAGCATCTCCCCTTGTTCGTAGACATCTGAAAGAAAGGGGTGGACAAACTCTGAAGGTGTCATGCCGGACACACAGATGGCAAGCGAGGGCTAGCTAGACTAACGCTGGCTGCAAAAGACATCCGGAAGGAACCACGGGAGGAACACCAAGAGTACAAGAGAAGGTAGCAGTGAAAACTTTGGCTGCTCCGAATGCTTCTCCAGTACAAATCCAATCCGAGCGAGAATTACTTCTTCCATGTCAGTGCCTTTAAAGAGCACTCAGGAGCAGCCTGCAACAATCACATACCACATCCCTGCTCCCAGCCAATCCCAAGCAACCCAAGAAGTCCCACCGAAGAGACCAGAGACAGGTAGCAGCACAGGGGGATGGATTGTAAAAAAGTAAGAGACCCCCAACATGTACTCGCAAGGCCGTGGAGTTTTTGGGTTCCATTTCTGTTTCAGAAAGGACCGGATCGATTCGGCCCCTGGTAGTTTGTTTGTCTAGAAAAGTAGAATAGAGGACAGAAGGTTAGACTTGAATCAAGAGCAAAAGTGCAAAAGGCTGCATGCATGCATGCCACTTTTGTTCAGCGAAGACAATCAGGAACACACTCTCGAGTGCCCCTGGAAGCTTCCAACACGAATGCTGACTCACAAGAGTAAAGAACAAAGGTGACATGCTTTTGCATGCGAAAAACACTTGTGTACCGTACCTGTTTGACTCGATCAGCTGCCCGACTGGTGCTATTGCATTTTGCTGGTGGGTCTTCGTCTTCGTCTTCAACCAAACGACCAAACCGACACAGCTGCCTGGCCAAACGTCCGCTGGGCTCTCCTTGAAGATCGCCCAGGTTACGACTTATTATGCGTCTTCAACCAACGACGAACCGACACTGCTGCCTGGCCAAACGTCCGCTGGGCTCTCCTTGAAGATCGCCCAGCTTTCATATGGTTTCAACCAAACGACGAAACCGACACTGCTGCCTGGCCAAACGTCCGCTGGGCTCTCCTTGAAGATCGCCCAGCTTTCATATGGTTGCAGGTTTCCCATCTTCACTGAACACATCATCATTGTCGTCGATGGATTGTAAAAAAGGAAGAGACCCGCAACACGTACTCGCAACGCCGTGGAGTTTTTTGGGTTCCAATTTCTGTTTCAGAAAGGACGGATCGACGGGGTCTTGTTTGTCTAAGAGAAACGCAGAATGGAGGACAGAAGGTTAGACTTGAATCAAGAGCAAAGGTGCAAAGGGCTGCATGCATGCATGCCATTTTTGTTCAGCGAAGACAATAAGGAACACACTCTCGAGTTCCCCTGGAAGCTTCCAACAAGAATGCTGACTCAAAAGAGTAAAGAACAAAGGTAACACGCTTTTGCATGCGAAAAACGCTGGTGTACCGTACCTGTTTGACTCGATCATCTGCCCGACTGGTTGCTATTGGATGCTGGGGTGGGTCTTCGTCTTCGTCTTCAACCAAACGGCCAAACCGACACTGCTGCCTGGCCAAATTTCCGCTGGGCCCTCCTTGAAGATCGCCCAGCTTTCATATGGTTTCATGTTGCTGTTTGACTCGATTGGCTGACCGACTGGTGCTATTGCATGCTGGGGTGGGTCTTCGTCTTCGTATTCAACCAAACGACCAAAACAACACTGCTGCCTGGCCAAACGTCCGCTGGGCTCTCCATGAAGATCGCCCAGCTTTCATAAGGTTGCAGGTTGCTGTTTGAATCGATCAGCTCGCCGAATGGTGCTATTGCATGCTGGAGTGGGTCTTCGTCTTCGTCTTCAACAAAACGACCAAACCGACACAGCTGCCTGGCCAAACGTCCGCTGGGCTCTTCTTGAAGATCGCCCAGCTTTTATATGGTTGCAGGTTGCAGGTCTCCCATCTTCACTGAACACATCATCATTGTCGTCGATGGATTGTAAAAAGGAAGAGACCCGCAACACGTACTCGCAACGCCGTGGAGTTTTTGGGTTCCAATTTTGCTCTGTTTCAGAAAGGACGGATCGACGGGGTCTTGTTTGTCTAAGAGAAACGCAGAATGGAGGACAGAAGGTTAGACTTGAATCAAGAGCAAAAGTGCAAAAGGCTGCATGCATGCATGCACTTTTGTCAGCGAAGACAATCATGAACACCCTTTCGAGTGAACCTGGAAGCTTCCAACACGAATGCTGACTCACAAGAGTAAAGAACAAAGGTGACACGCTTTTGCATGTGAAAAACGCAGGTGTACCGTACCTGTTTGACTCGATCAGCTGCCCGACTGGTGCTATTGCATGCTGGAGTGGGTCTTCGTCTTCGTCTTCGTCTTCAACCAAACGACCAAACCGACACTGCTGCCTGGCCAAATTTCCGCTGGGCTCTCCTTGAAGATCGCCCAGCTTTCATATGGTTGCAGGTTGCTGTTTGACTCGATCAGCTGACCGACTGGTGCTATTGCATGCTGGATGTGGTGTCTTCGTCTTCGTCTTCAACCAAACGACCAAACCGACACTGCTGCCTGGCCAAACGTCCGCTGGGCTCTCCTTGAAGATCGCCCAGCTTTCATATGGTTGCAGGTTTCCCATCTTCACTGAACACATGACCACTCCAACAAAGGACTCGGAGCACCAAAAAGGCATCATCATTGTCGTCGATTTGACTTTCTAGGCGGCGCCTTGGCAGAAGAAGCATGCTCCACAGAAGACTTGTTGTTGGACATGCATGAGGCGGCAACGATCGGTCGACGACCGTGAAAACAAACAAGCAAATGCTCAGTGATCACTTCGTCTTGTTCCACGCCTGTGGTTGGTTTGGTCGGTCGGTCGGTCGGTCGATGGTTGATGAACCGAACCGAACGGTCCAAAGCTCTTGCAAGACGATCGAGGACGAACCTCCAAGGCGACCATGCAACCACAAGGAACCACGGAGTCACGAACGGCCGCGGCGCCATTGTCAAGACCTACCTACGTTGGGAAATAAAGAGGATGAGGCGGCAACGATCGGTCGATGACCGTGAAACTGCAACGCCACAATGACAGAAGAACCGACCGTTACCTTGGACGAGTACGCTCCATCTTCACTGGAACCACCGCAAGACAACACCTTTCCAGCGGACCAAACGTACTGAAAAATGCTGTCATCGTCCATGCATGTTGGAAGAAGAAAGTGAGTTGTGTTTGAGAGTTGCGAGAGAAAAAGAGAGGCAACGCTCGTTTTCAATGCAATTCAGCGAAACGGCGGTTTCATTTTTACCAGCCCAAAGACCATTATGACGATAATGGTCCTTTTTCTACTGATTTTTCACAGTACAGCGCCAGCCAATCCATTGGGTACTCAAGTTCCGATTTGCAAGCCAGCATAACTGATTTTTTCCCTTAGGACGTCAGTGTGTTATTTTTTAAAGGTATTCATGTATTCATTCATGTTGCTGAGGGTAGTGTGCTAGCTAGCCAGTACGGTAGATGTAGATAGATAATACATACAGCTTGATTTATTTATTTAGTGACTGTTGTGGTCTTTCAATAATGGGGTCATGCCTTGGTACTAGTAACAGCGGAACGTCGTTTGAACACTCGATCTGATTCGTCTTGAAGAATGATATCGAAGATATCTTGTCCGTCCATGAGTGCTTCAAAGGCATCCAGCTGAGCTTTGCGTGGTGCTCCGGTGCGACTGTTTCTTGTACTCGGTCTGCTCTGTGGCTGTTGCTGTTGCTGTTGCGGTTGCATATCCTCGCTTTCCATGAAATGTTGAAAGGCTTCCATCTGCGCCAAACGACTCTGTCGGATTGTGTTCCTTCGTGATTTCAAACTAATAATAGGGTGGCCTTCTGTGGGGGTAGGACTGTGCTTGCTAATAGACATCATTGCTTGTGGACTGTCTTTCTCTTAGTCAACTTACTTCGATTTGATTTGGGAGATTTATTATTTGAAGAATGAGAGAGCGAATGATATTGATGGTTGGTTTTTGTGAGTGGTTTTGTGAGAGCGTCCCCCATCAAACACCGCAGAAGGTACAACAGTATGCAAACTTACTTTGTAAGACCGGTTGCTGGGGTCGTTCGATCTTGTTCCAGTTCCTCTCGCTTCTTGGAGACTAACTGACTCTTGGTTTGGTCGTTTGGTCACGTCTCATCTCATTCGCAGCGCTGACCTGGCTTCGCTTTTTGTTCTCCTCATCCTCAATGAGTGCACTTCCAAAGCATTTCCAACCAGACATCGATCTGTCTGTCAATCAGATTCTATTGAGTTAAGGTTCACTGACCGATTCCACTTTTAGGTCAAGTGGAGCTACTAGACTATAGCAAGATCATGTCAATATGGGTCTATAGAGGTTGTAAACCTCCCCTCCAGACTAGGATCCAGGCAAAGGCAATGGCCCTGGTTATACCAGAGAGGCCTGCTGCATGTATCACAGACAGACCTACTTCCATCAATTTACCCGGGCGGCGAGGCAGGAAAGGAAAATTGGTGTCGGCGGCTGCAACTCTGGTTCAGAAAAAGTGAACCTGATTTGTAGCCACCCGATTAGTAGTCCTTCTAGTTAGTCATCAACACCACATAGGCACACCACCTGTGCACCGGACACTTCGGTCCACGCCTTCCTTGGATGAGTGGCTCTCCCGGATTTCTGTCCGTCAGTCTCCCTTAAGGTCGGCTCCCTGTTAACTCATACTCTCAGTTCTGTAGAATCTCTTCATTGCCTGTCTGGGAAGGTGGGCGATTCCCCTTTTAGGTCAAGTGGAGCTACTTGACTATAGCAAGATCATGTTAATATGTGTCTATAGAGGTTGTAAAACTCCCCTCCAGACTAGGAACCAGGCAAAGGCAATGGCACTTGTTATACCAGAGAGGCCTACTGCATGTATCACAGACAAACATCTACTTCCATCCAATTTACCCTCGTCGGAGCCAGACCCTCATGACTACCATAGATATAATCCCCCGTGTCGGCCGGCCAAGCCGCCAATTACGCCGCCGACTCCAGGGAGGTGGCCGAGCTTGCGTGTTGTTGTTATGCTGCTTTGTTGTTGTTGCTGCTTTTTATGTCCCGACCCGGCTGTAGATTACCTGCTTTCATCAAGCACGACCGAAAACAACCAGGAATGATCGGTCTTGTCGGTACGAAAATACGCACTTTGAAATACCCGCCGAGGCACCTTGGGAGTCCAGCTTGATGTCCAAGAACGGCCATCTGCCAGCGGCGGGCTCCTTGGATGGTAACCCTTCCGTCCGTTCAATATGTACTGTCAGAATATGCGGGAGATGATTGATCGGCACCCTTCCTTCGCAACTCGCCAGGATTGTTGACGAAGGCACGGTTCTTGCGGGGCTGATCCGGTGTTGGTGCTGCGGATGGTGTTGGATTGGGTGTTGCCGCCCGCAGTTTGGCTTCCAGCTCTAACTTGTCCACTCGTGCCGTGAGGAACGCCAGGCCGTCTTGCACGAGGTGTAACGAGTCTGAGATGTCTTGGACCTGTTCGGTGAGTTGTTTC
>CAICTM010001466.1:0-28658 GCA_903772945.1 Seminavis robusta
CCCCCCCAGAGGAAAGAACTGTTTCACTATAGGATTACAAGCCAGGCTACACGATCTCCGCTCAATCGTATCAGCGAATACACTCAGGCGAAGACATCCCCGCTTTCTATATATACTTTTTGCATTGAAAATGTATATATGCACCTTCCTATCGCATCGATCATCTTGAAACAGTCACAAATCGGTTCAGCAAAACCTCAAACATCCTCATCCTACCTAGCAGCCAACCCATCAGCCATCTCTCCTGTCCACGTAAGTACTTTCTATTTTACCTTCTTCTGTTTGACAAGGTTTTGCCTTTCAACATGCCACTCACCTTCCCTTTCGGACTTCAAGTTTTCAGAACTCCTTCACCATGTCTTCCCAAACACCCGACATCACACACGTCGTCGCAATCGAACCCTACTTCCGCGGTATCAAAGCAAGAAGAAAAAGGCCGGCGGCAACAAGCAAGAGGTCCTTTCAACTTCCTGTGAGTTCCACGCTGAATTCCCAGCAACCTCAAGGAGACGAAGATACCCCTTCCCCGGAATGTTCTCAAGTTCACAGCTTTGTTGAAAAGAAAGCTACCGGGTCTTATGTACAACCGACGCAAAGACACTCCGTCAACGGCGTTAAAACCAAAGACATGATGGCCTTTTTTCAAGCCCTCGCTGACAGGCACATGATCGAGTGGGTATTCAAATTGGTGGACCCGCTTCTGCTGATGGGGAAAACTCCTTATGTACGAGGCCACACAACGGTACTGCTTATGACCAAAGAGGCTTTTTTATCATGTGCCCCAGAGGTAAAGTTGACGGACAAACTGGTGAACGTTTCTTACCCAGATCCCAACCCCAGAAATGGCCTTAAGTGGTTCAATGAAACCTTAAACCGGCCTACATGCAATACGTGTACGACCCGGAAAAGAAGGATGAACCTAACCTAGTTCTCGACGAACAGGACAAGTGGTACAAGTCCATGACACCTGGAGTGAGCTGATCACCCACTCCGACATCTTGACTCACCTTGTGACGGTTTCTTGGATCGATCAAGCGAATACCGCACTGTATCCGAATTCCTCAAGGACGACAAGGGCCATGTGTATCTCTATTTGGCCTCGTGGCAACTCCCGGCTTCACGTCTTACGTCCGTGGATTTCACCGAAACAACCTTGGATGCATTGGACTTCGGTCGCATGCGGCCATCACTGGTGCCCGTCGAACATTATTACAAGCCACTACGCACGACACCATCCCCGCCCCCACCTCTACTCCACATTCGCCTTCAAGCTGCACACTGCCCTTCCCCATGGTTTTGTACTACACCCCCGGCAGTGAACTTTGAGGCCCCTTCTTGGGAACTCTTCTCGAAAAGTACCAGCAGAGAACGGTGGTAAGTCTCCTACAGTATGCTTCCCGTATAAATCCCCGTGCCCTCACTTTAAAATCCTCAATACTGGACTCCCAATATTATTCGCAAACCATTCCCAGTTCCAATGCAACCAAATACGTCATCTCCCGCCCACCTGTTCCACGAACCACGTCGGCCAAAGTATCACCTGCGAATGTCAGAATGATGACACTCACAAGGTATGAAGAAAGCTGCCGAACTTGCTCACGATCCTATTACCGAATACCCAGTTCCGACGAAGAGCGGGAAACAGAGGAAAAGAAGACACCAAGCTCCAGCGGAAGCGAGCCAACCCTCCACTTAACACACGTTGACTTCAAAATTGCCATTGCAAAACCTAAACCCTAAATATAGGCCACATGATTCATTCGATTCTATTCACCATTATCCTGTATTAGTAGACAAGTTAAACTAGTACTGGAAACGGAGACGACCCAGGGGGCATATGAATAGTAAGCATGGACACCATACCGATAACACCACTCCAAAAGGGGTAGAAAAACAGGACGCCATCATGGCCGACCTGCCCGATATCGCGGTTTGGTGGCCACAGAAAATGCCAAGCTATGAGAAGTCGATACGATAGGATTGAGCCATGGACGTTGCCGTTGCGAATGAAAAGGAGGGGAAGCAGGAAGTGGATGTTGATGGGGTACCGGTACAAGAGCTGTTGAGGGTTGTGCCTGTGGATGACAGAAGAAAGACAACACTCTATAAGGACGCACTGCAATTGTACAGCGAGGGAATTGCGGTTGAGAGGGACATCTTGTTGGGATCAAATGGGGGCGCCAATGAGAAAAGTGAAGCGCCTGGACATCAATTGGATCCAGAATTCCAACCAGATGATGGTATCATGGATCCGCCTCGACTGGTTCGGACTCCCAGGTCTCAACCCAAGTCACTCCCAGGAGCCCATCGTATGTATCCATTGGGATACAACAATCGAGAAGAAGAAACTATTGATACTGATAGCTGGGAGAACAGTCCACCGGCTTCGCTACAGGTTGCCCACGAAGGAGAAGAAGAACAGCCCATTCATGATGCTGAATTGACAAACAGCATTTTAGATTGCTCGTTGGTATCGGCCAACCTCGTCGAAGAGAACAGCACCGATTTTCTACCCAGTTTGAATCTGGTTCGACCAGATAACTATGATGCCGAAGCTGCCAACAGGAGAAAGCAACAAACCAAACAAGTCAAGACCAACATTCTTCTGGGGATTCTTGTGGCAGTAGTTGTCACTGTCATTGTTGTTACCGTCGTGGTGGTACTGTTACCTGGAACAGACAAAGAGGCTTCTGACGAACCAGTGTCAATGGAATCATCCGTCAGTCCTTCCAAGGCACCCTCGTCCTTCCAAGACTACCTGCTTTCTCTGCTCCCAGAGACTACAATCAACAGTATCCTACTAGAAAATGATGTAGAATCACCTCAATCCATGGCATTTCAGTGGCTGCAGAAAGACACAGCGGTGAACCTGAATCTAACAGATCAGAGAATACAACAGAGGTTTGCCATGTCAACACTCTTCTTTGCAACTGGTGGCGAAAATTGGCAAAGCAACGACAATTGGCTCAACCACACCATTCACGAGTGTGAATGGTACATGAAACCTGATTTAGCCTTGCAGGATACCTTGAAATGGGTCTATCCTGGGTATCTCAAAGACTTCTTCCCCCCTTCCGAACCTCCACCTACGAAATGTAATGATGTTGGCGCGGTGCAGCACTTGTGGTTGGACCAGAACAATCTTGTTGGCTCAGTGCCAGCAGAACTCTACATGCTGACGTCGCTCAAGACTCTTTCCATTGGATTCGACCGGCTGGTTGGAACCATATCCACCCATGTTGGAGCACTCACTGCTCTGGAAGGGCTCGCGTTTAACCTTATCTACAATGCTGGGGCGATTCCCACCGAAATTGGTCTACTTACCAACCTAAGAGGCATTGGATTGACCGACAACAATCATCAAGGGATCTTGCCCAGTGAACTATGGCAGCTCACCAACCTCCGAGACCTTATTCTATCCCGAAATCCAGGGTTGAGCGGCAGTATTCCCACAGAGATTGGGACTTTGAGCAAGTTGCGGTGGCTCAACTTTGACGATTGCAACCTTTCGGGTGAGTTACATTTGCATTTATGTTGCGATGTTCTTTTGGACGATGCTGTGCTAATGGATCCTCATTATCACTTTCTGCAGGCACAATAGCTACGGAGATTGGGCAGCTAGAGTCTCTGGAATGGTTACTCCTGAACGAAAACAGACTCTCAGGCAGTTTCCCCACTGAAGTTGGAAAACTATCTGCACTCCTGCTCCTTGCTCTGTTTGACAATGCGCTGGAAGGTACTCTTCCCCCCGAGCTTGGGCACCTTTCCTCCTCGTCATTGCTCAATTTGCGAGGGAACCGGTTCGCCGGTGGACTGCCGAGTGAAGTTGGTCTTCTCACCAATTTGACCATCTCCCTTGTGCTTCGCAACAACACATTCACTGGAATGATTCCTTCTGAGCTTGGGCTGCTAACAAACTTGCGGGAGATATCACTGGAGCACAACAACTTCTCTGGTCACATTCCAAGTCAGCTTGGGCTGCTCCAGCAATGGTTCGGCGGAGTAGCACCGCTTCATACATTGAACTTGCAAGGGAATGCATTATTGTCAGGGACTGTACCGCCAGCAATTTGCAACATTACTGGAGAATGCATTCCAAACAGCTTGGACCCATGCCAAGCGCCGTTTGGCCTGTTGTTTGATTGTACTGAGATCCTGTGTGGCTGTGATTGTCCCTGTGTCTGAGGAAAGACTCTAGGTTGTTGCAGGCAGGAACTGGCATACGGTAGTGGAATAAATCCTAATTAAATCCTAATTCGGGCCAAAGACCACTCCTCTGAGGAAACCCTGTATCATACATGTACTAGAAGCCTCAAAATTTTAGTTCATGATCGGTAGCCACGTGGATAGCAGGTCACCAAGGACACTGAACTTTGCCCAGCATATGCATTCTTCAAAAGAATCAAACGAATCAAGCGAAGCTCCCAACTGAAGCAATGATGACACGGTTACTGTGTGGTTAGAGCGGACCCTATCCTCGGAAAAGCTCGGAAGGCCGGAGTACACAGGAACGTTCGTAAAGTCTACGCTGCCGTGACTTGTACAAACAGTGAGGGGTCTCGGTACCCGTAGCACCTACCGTACGGTGCCCCGTATTGTACGTCTCTTTTCGGTGACGTTCCGGCAGTATTACATGTATCTCGAAGAAGTGGACTCGACTCCAAACTAACTGTTTTCTCTCATGTCTTCATCAAGAACTGTGAACGATGAGCGAGCAATGCTTCACTATGGCAACGCTACCGAAGGTACCATTTCTTTTGCGAGGCAATTGTCCCAGCGGCAAAAGTGCGCTCCATGGCAAGCCCCCACCAATCTGATCTCGTTGTCAAGCTATGCTTTATTTTAAATGGATTGTCATTTCATCATTCGGGGAGGCTTGGCCCAGACGACGCTTTCATGTTTGCCTCCATTTCCATTACCACCAAACCCAGGCTGACAAATGGAGGAGGTTCCTTGCACAGCAATTATCACAAGTTCACCATTCGACAGATTGGTAATAACCATGTCCATAGATCTAGTATGAATTTGAAAAAACTTCAAACAGCTAGCTGGTTCCTGGAGTCATCATGCTGTCTCTGCCGTTGATGGCTTTTCGTCTGCTTGTTTCTCGTTGTTCTCTATCATTTGTTGCATGTTTGTCAAACTACAACATTTCCATCCTCTATCTTGTATCCCTTGCAAGAAATACTCCAATGCATAGAGTGTTCCTTGTCGAAATCCTCTTTGCGGCATGTGAAAAATGGCAATACTGCCCTCTTGTGCCTGTTTCAACATGACTTGACCAATTTCATCCATGACAGCACGGCAGTTTTCAGCATCAAAGTCTTCTGGTGTTGTGCTGTCCATATCTTGAGCAAATTTCCAATCATCACTGTAACAATCCCCCAAAACATGCTGCATTGGGATGGGTGCATCATCCATGGCTTGTTTCATGCTGGATGTCAAAATGCCCTGGGGAGCCCGAAACCACCGCAGATTTCTCGTTCCCACAGAGTTTTCGGTAGATTTTTGTTGTTGTCGTTGCTCCAGTTCGTCTAATACTTGATTCACATCCCGTAGCTGCTTTTGGAACTCTTCTTTGGGTAGTCGAAAATAGTGCATCGACAGATCTTCTTGCATGTGGTTTCCTAGCTCATGCCCAGCCTCTAAGAGTGCCATCACATCATCTTGCTGGTCTTCTACGTATTCTGTACAGACAAAGAAGGTGGCTGTGGCATCGTATTTCTTCAGAACTTGTAGCACATCCTGAACCATGGAAACATCAGGACCTCCTCGACTCAGGCCATCGTCAATCGTGAGGGCCACAATCGGTGCCGTTGTGTCAAAGTGGGTGAGTGTGTCGCTGTAGGGACCAACAAAGCCCTGCAGTGTCCCCGTCAATTTTCGAATCCCAAACCAAGTTGCTGCCTTCCAAAAGGGTTTCACAATCATTTGGTTGGTAAGGGAAGGTCTTCTGTCTCCCATGTTGACACCTTGCTTCGTTCGCTGCGACAAAGTGAGGTTATTGCTTTGCTGTTTCTCAATTTTTTTTTTAAATGTAACTTGCCAAGCAGCTTCTGCTGGCTTAATCTATATCCATACGAAACCGCGAAACCGTGGAAAGGGGGCTGGGTGCATGCCTGCGGGTGGATCCGAGAGGCCAACCGATGTGGTTTCGAAGAACGTGACAATTCAAAGCAAAAGATCATGTGGGTGCACCTACGTGTGCTGGTCCTGATGACCAGCCTCTAGAGACAACAAAATCAGTCTACCGTATTCATTTAGACTTCTATTCTTTGAAACAATGGCTTCCAAAATTAGTCATCCAGCTAGTTGCTCTCAATTCACGAGTTCCACGAATTGGCGCTGCCAGGCTTGAGCAGCTGAAACCACAGGATCCCAAGGTGTAGATAAGGGTGGGGTGTAGGAAAGATCCATTTGAATGAACTCATCCACAGTGACACCTCTCATAATGGCAACTGCCACAATATCAACCCTTTTGCTGACCTCTGCTTTGCAATCACCAAGCACTTGAATACCCAAGATCTTGCCAGTGGTCTTCTCTGCTGTGAACCTTATCTCGAGCATGCAGTAGGGTGGAATGTAGTGATTATGATCATTTTCTTTCACCTGAACAGTGGCAGCATCAAAACCTTCAGCCAGGGCCTCAGCTTGGGAAAGGCCTGTCCTAGTGACAACCATGTCAAACAACTTCATAGTCTGAGTAAGGATTGTTCCCACATACTCCACATGCATGCCGCAAATATTCTCAGCAATGATCCTACCATGCTTGTGGGCAACTGTCCCATTTGGGAAGTACACAGGCTTTCCAGTCACAAAGTGATGAGTTTGCACAACATCCCCTCCTGCATAGACATCTGGAATGGAGGTTTCACACCTCTTGTTGACCACAATGGCACCATTGCTTGTCTTTTCACCTGGGAACATGTCTGAGTTGGGGGTGGCGCCCACACTAACCAAGACCATATCTCCCTGGACAATTGCTCCTTGAGCAGTCTTGACAAGTAACTTGCTTTCTTCGTGCTGGCAGTTTGGCTCAATGCTCACCACAGGGGACTTGGCACCTTTGCCATGGACAACTTGGACGCCATGGGCTTCCAGCTTGTCTTGGACAATGAGGCCCAGTTGCTCATCAAATGTCTTGAGAATGTGGCTGTTCTTCTCCACCACAGCTGTTTGAATGCCCTTGGCTACAAGAGCTTCCGATACTTCCAAGCCAACATAACCACCACCAACGATGACAGCCGACTTGGGATTCCCCGTCTTCAAATGCTCCTCAACGGAACACATATCAGAAATGGTCTTCAAGAAGAAAACATTTGGTAGATCCACACCTGGAACTTTTGGTTTGACTGGGCGACTTCCTGTGCCAATCACAAGCTTATCAAAGGGTAGCTCAAATTCGGCGGAATCGGTGTTGTCCTTGAGCAACACAGTCTTGTCTTCCTTGTTCACAGACAGTGCAGTGGTTTCAAGGTAGAGCTTCACACCACGGGCCAAGATTTCATCTTTAGTGTGATGTGCCAAGCTTGTGTGCCCTCCGGGAACATTGCCAGCAAGGTAGAACGGAATCCCTCCAGTGGAAAAGCTTGGGAAGCTGTCCTTCACGACGACCGAAACCTCATAATCAGGACGCAATTCCTTGATTCGGAGGGCAGCAACCATACTCACAATGCCACCACCCAGCAAAACTACCTTGAGAGGGATGTCACTTTCACTATCGATGGTTGTGCTTCGTGGAAGATACTTGTGAGATTTCGTACCCTCTGACCCCCATCTCAGCGAGGGATAAATCTTCTTTGCCAGGCAGCTGCAGAAACTCTCGCTCATGTTGCTTCAAAGGCGTGTCTTCGCAAGGAGGGATGGTCTCGTCGCGGAGCTGGAACGACAATGGAGCTCAGACATAATAATGAGAGCAGCAACAACAAACGTCTTCGTTTGGAGCTACTTTGTTTTCGTGTTTCCTGGTCCCACCACAAAGTTTCAAAGGATCCGGTCTGAACATCTCCATGTGAGCCCAGTCCTGCTGAAAGAGAGCATATTGGGCATCGAGATGTGCGGCGCCCAAGTGCCCAAGGCTGCACGAAATGGATCAATCGAGTCGAGTCTACGCAAGTTTGACCAGCAACTAAAAGTAGATAAATGCCCTCGGTCTGTATCTTGTGGCCTACGCCAGTCGTACTCTCCGGCACGGTCCCACTTCCTCGTCTGTGGTCGGAGTTTCGTGCTGTACGAGGGTGCTTGGCTCGAGTTCCAATCGACAGGATTCAACGATTCAATCGAGCAGACGACGAGTCGAGCCTAGTGAGCGAAGATCTCGTCACACTGAGGTGTCGGCGTGGTAGCATTGGATACGAATGCACTCGCTGTAATTCATGAATCGTCCAAGAATCTTCTTTACCTTCGTCGCCGGAGTTTGCCGCCTCCTTCGATTCGATAGATTTGATTCATCACTCATATACAAAGGTCTTCTCCGCTCCATTTTTCGCTCGTTGCTCCTTCAATTCGTGCCAACCACAATCAAAGACTCCATGGTACCTTAGATAAGTCCGCGACTCGACTCGTATCAGCGTAGTGCCACGAAAAACTAGAAGAGATATCTTCGGCTACCGGTAAGATCGTTGTATGGAGCCACCCTTCCCTCATACAAGTGTCCTATCTCCTTCATCGGAGGTATACCTGATTTTCGCCTACCGTACAGTACGATGAGCGTGATTCTTCACCTAATTTCTTAATAAAAACAGAGGGAATGGAGGGAAAAACTCTTTGCAGAATAGTGAGTTGGAGTAAAATAAATCATTTATGTGTGTGTGTTTACCGTGCTACAAGAACTTCAAAGCTGTCAGTCAAAATACAAAAACAGCATGCAGACACGCAGAATCATGCAGACAGCAGAGTTCTTGGCCACGACAACACCACAACACATGTTGTACCGTACGGTCTGCACGGTGAGAACACCTTGCATGGCTGACAGGGCCATGATCGTGGTTTGGCCACAGAAAATGCCGGGCCGAGAGAAAACAATTAATTTGGATTATCTATAGTTGGGGTGAGGCGCACCGGCCAGGACAACGACTTTATAATCTATAGATCTGTATATAGCATAACTATACTTAGTGCTAATTACTAAAATCGAGATGAGAAATACGTTTACTAAAAAAGCCAGCGGAAGTCGCTCCAACAAAGAAAGGGGAATTCTAAAACGTTAAATAAACTAGGAAGTGTGATCGGACTTCCACTGTTCTGTGGAAACCCGATCAGGCTTCAATCTACACATAACGAACAGTGGCCAGGGCTTCCAACAAGGCCCTCCAGAGACGGCCACTGTGCATCCTACGCCACATGAATTCGAACAAACAGGGCTTAACGCCCTCTTGTGTCCTCTTTCTTGCCGGAACAAGCTTCTTGACACCGTTCCAGGTGCCTTCAATAGTGTTCGTGCAGGCACCTGTGATCGGATCTTTGTAGTTCTGAGAGTGGTTGACTATACAAAAAACAGTACAAAGTTAATCACAGTTGGCGAGAACACAAGCGAATCGCGGGATTGACTTCAACTTACCAACCTCATGTTGATACCAAAAGTCTTCCTTGCCCTCTAGATCCTCGTATGAGGGGAACTTGTCGCTGACAATGATGGAACCAGGGAGAATGAACTCCTCGATTAAGGCTTCCAAGGTTGGCTTCTTTCTATCTTCAACAGCGACAAGAAAGCACTTACGTTCAGGGGTCCTTTCCACTCCACCAAAGACCCAGACACCATCAACCCTATGACCGCGATGGTACTTCCTTTTGCCAAATTTGGACTCATCAATCTCGACTTCTACACCAATGCCACCTATCTGGTAGTTCTCCATCGTCTCAAGGACGACTTCACCGATCAGCTGCTGGGCGAAACGAAACCAGTCGGTGACAGTGTTGGGCGACCAATGAAACATACTTCTAACAGCAGTGTACGTGGTGCCACAGATGAATAGGTACAAGAAAAAAAGAACCTTGCCAATTGGGATTCTACACGTGTTGAAAAAGGTGCCGGCCATGATGGACTGAGTCCAGCGCTTGCCGTGGTTGGCCTTGCACTGACGACTATTACAGTACACTAGGTTTTTGCTGTTAGAACGATAAGTCACCGGAGCATTGCACTGAGCACAAACATCGGGGATGTTCAGGCTGCTGGAGGTGTCTTTACACTTGTGGCTTAGATAAATTATGATAGCTATCTAGGTTGTTCCCATAGGTAGCCTTCTGTTTCAGCCTTCTGTTTCATACTGGGTGAGTATGGCATACATGTAGATGTACACAGGAACACAGCATAACTAGAACACTGGTACTCAACCTGAACTCTACAATCATAGCATCATAGCCTCTGTCATGAATACCGGCCTATAACACCCTCTTCCAGTGGCTTTGATTGCTCTCCTTTGATTGCTCTTGCCTGTAACACCCTGTTTTCTCCACTAGACTGAACCACTCACTCTTCTTCTTGACTCTTCTTCTTGACATGTAACATTGTAGATTCACTTTGGATTCCCTCTTCTGCTTTCATTCCCCTCTTCGACTTCTAGAAATGTAGGCAGCATTGGGCTCTTCCTAACTCAGTATTTCAAATCCTGCACTGATTTCTTCGGTTGTTGCTTCTTTCTCATAGGAAGCTACGAACCAACTTGGTTTCTTCTTCTTGTTGATTGGATTGTCCCAACAGTTTGCTTCGATATGACCTTGTCTACCACATCTCTCACACCCTTCATCAAACTTGCATTGGGATGACAATAACATTTCATTCTCTTCATCACTGCTGTCCTTCCTGGCTCCACTCATCAGGCGTTTTCCTTCCGTCATTCTCCAGTGCTGATGCATGACATCACATAGGTCTTGCAGTTTCAGGTTGGCACCTTTGACATGCTGTTGCGCGGCAATGATAGACTGGTACTGCTCTGGTGCTGCTGTAATGACGGCTGATATGAGTTCTGACTGGTTGATCTTGGTCTGCTTGACTGGATCCCAGAATTGACATTCGATTTCACTGACTCTGTTGAATAGGACAACTGGATCTTCTTTCTTCTTCATGGACAATGCCGACAGTTGCAAACGGAGTTCCACTCGACTGACTGTATCCTTAGGACGGAATCTTTCTTCAAGTCCTTGGATGACTAGATACGCTAGTCCACTTGGCCAGTTCACTGTAATGGCCGCAAAGATAAGTCCGAACAACATCTCATTGGTGAGGGACACTTGCAGAATCCACATGGCTAGTAGATTGCGTTTTCTCGCAGCTTTCTGCTCTTTTGTATCACCGGACTGTTCAACTTCTTTCTCAGGTAGATGATTCTCCTTAGACAGCGCCTCAGAACACCCATGAATAGCACAGTAGGAACGGAGCCTCATCATAAACATCATGTAGTTCTCCGGGCTTCCATCAAATGTTGGAGGCTTGCTTATTGCTTTTGTAATGTCGGTTGTTTCAGACATACTGTCGTTTTGTTCTTCAATCTCGACTTGAGTTTCACTTAGGGTATCTTCAACTTGACCCACTTCTGTACCACTTTGCACGTTTTCTTCTTGGTTGGTCACACTAATCCTTCTTAATCGACCTCGACTTCTCTGCCACGTCCTACTTTCTGGATTGACTTGCTCAGCCATTCACGTTGCTGTTGACTTCTTCAAGTAACTTGAGATCCTTCGGTGCACTCTGTTGGACCTTAACTTGATTGCGTTACTGCGGATGTTTGCACTTGACTTGGCTCCACACTTCTACGCTTGCAATGTACTTGGCACGGCTTCTTTGACAAACGATGCCACTCAGGTAACTTAACCTGGACTCACTTGACTTGGGTTTGGTACTGTAGATCTGTGTCTGTACCTTAGATGGATTGACTCCGGTAGAGAGGAACTGTACTAGCCTCTACTGACTGGACGTTGACTTGGCTTGACTTGACTTCGAGTTACGGGACGTTGATTTTGCCTTTATCACGTTTGACTCCCGACTCTTGACTCGATGTGCGACTGGACTCAATTGATATGTGACTGGACTCACGATCAGTGACTTGATCGGTGATGACGTCACTCAACCACGACTGGATTACTTTGTTGTTGTTCGTGGTCGCAAAACACGGCTTCGGATTTGCACGACGCAGACTGAACGACGGCAGTGTTTCCAATGCCTTGTCTTTGTCAAACAATTCTCGAGCCTCAACTCGATGCGACGATGAACGACACACACACACCTCGACGTTAACTTCGAAGTTTGCTGGAGGTGTCTTTACACTTGTGGCTTAGATAAATTATGATAGCTATCTAGGTTGTTCCCATAGGTAGCCTTCTGTTTCAGCCTTCTGTTTCATACTGGGTGAGTATGGCATACATGTAGATGTACACAGGAACACAGCATAACTAGAACACTGGTACTCAACCTGAACTCTACAATCATAGCATCATAGCCTCTGTCATGAATACCGGCCTATAACACAGGCACCCCTCATCCACCAGGTACTCCACCGCTCTAACATCATCGTCAAACACCCTCTGGAGTGCAACCAGAGGTGGGATACCACGGTGGTCCTCATTAAGATTGATGGCCATGATTTGACTTCTGTGCAAAAGTCAGTTTGTGAGGGTACGACTTCAATTCAAATCAGAGGATACTGGTGCAGCAAGGAAGTCGTCCTGCCACACGGCCGACTTCCGTAGTAACAGATAACACATAACTAACACAAACCATGTTTAGAATTCCAAGAAGCCGTGCAGTCTTCGTGTGGTCGTTGTTACTGTTACAGTGATTCAAAAGTTCAAATTGGCTCTAATTCAAATCGTAGTACTCTTGCAATTGACTTCTTGCATCTTGCCACAAACTTGGGCCTTCAAGATTAGAAATGTCATACAGGCAACCAGAATTTTGTACCAACCCCTACACTGGAAAGACCTACATAAAGCGTAAGAGCTTCGTTCCCCCCAAAACAATGGTCCACCCAGAAACTGAGACAACTGAACAGAATGCAGATGACAGCTTTGACTTGGAATCGCTGTTCAACACCGGCGCCCATAAGAACAAAAATGCTTCCAAGAGAAAGCCCACCATGACTGGGTCAGTTGCCGAAAACAGCAGGCGACTTAGGAGAAAGACCGGGACCGACCAGAACGACACACTACTAGCTGTTCCGGAGAACATCAATGTCAACGTTAGCGAGGATGGTGACGAGGAAGAGGAAGGAAGCAAGGGCAGCATTACAAATGCCTCTTCCGAGGACTTCGAAGGAAAAGTAAGAGCAGTCATTGACATGAAGATTGGGGATGACTTCGAAAACGTCATTCGAAAGAAGTTCGTCAAGTCTATTAGAGACCCCATCACCAAGTCAACAAAGGAAAGCCTCGAGCGATTCAAAAGTGATGTTCTTCCGAAGTTGAACGTGGCAAAGGACCATGCTGCTGATGCCCACAATAAAACGTTGCACCTTCAAATGATGCTTGAAGAAGATCGCCAGAATGAAAGGCGCTTCCAGAAGTTTGTTGTCGAGAAGTTGGGACAACTCTATGCTAGACTTGACGCCCAGGGTGAGTGGATGTACAGGCGCTTTGGAAGAATGGGCGATGGTAAGGCTCCACCATCCAGTGGTCGTTCTGGTACCAATACCGGTAGCAGGAACAGCAAGATGGACGTCTGAGAGCAACCATGTCTGAAGTCAGCATGGTAATTAATGCAACCGTGTTTGAAGTTTGAAAGGAGAAGAGAAGTGAATAGTTAATGACACGACCTAGAAGTCAGTCACATTAGGCCGTTTTTGTACCAAAATTTCTCTTCTACTATTCGTTGCCATGTGTGTCCGGCTTCCTCTACATGTGGTTAGACTACTTAGCTAATACGTTAGTATCCGTTTTCGACTTCGGCGCCGGCAGCCCCTCCTGCAATTTTGGCTCGAAGTCGTTTTCGACTCACCCCAACTATAGATAATCCATTAATTTAGTTGTAGATATACCGGTAGGATTGAGCCATGGAGGTTGCCGTTGCGAATGAAAAGGAGGCGAAGCAAGACGTGGATGTCGATGTGGTACAAGAACTGTTGAGTCGGCTCGATACCATCAGCAACGATGAGGAGGAAAGGGATACCGGTATACATGTACCAATTCCCTCAGAAAAAGTGGGTGACAGAGGAAAGACTACACTAAAGAAGGACTTACTGCAAATGTGCAGCGAGGGAATTGCCGTTGAGAGGGACATTTTGTATGGTTCGATGGAGGGCACCAACGAGAAGAGTGAAGTTGCTGGACATCAATTGGATCCAGGATTCCAACCTGCCTCTCCTCTAACAAGATTGATGGAAAGTGAGATATCATCCTCAAATAATGGTATCATGGGTCTGCCCCAACTTGATCGAACTCCCAGGCCTCAACCCGAGTCACTCCCGGGAGCTCATCGTATGTATCCCTTGGGATCCAACAATCGAGAAGAAGAATCTATCGATACAGATAGTTGGGAAAGCAGTCCATCGGCTGCACCACAGATTTCCGAAGTAGAACAGCACATTCATGATGCTGAATTGCCCAACGACGTTTTAAATGGCTTGTTGGTAGCGGCCAACCCTGTCGAAGAGAAGAGCACCGATTTTCGACCCAGTATGAATCTGGTTCGACCAGATAACTATGATGCCGAAGCTGCCAACAGGAGAAAGCAACAAACCAAACAAGTCAAGACCAACATTCTTCTGGGGATTCTTCTTGCAGGCATCACTGCCATTGTTGTTACCGTCTTGGCGGTACTGTTACCTAGAAAGGTTGAAGAGGCTTCTGAAGAACCAATGTCAATGGCACCATCCGTGAGTCCATCCCAGGCACCCTCGTCCTTTCAAGACTACCTGCTTTCTCTGCTCCCGGAGACCACAATCAACATTATCCTAGGAAACGTAGAATCACCTCAATCCATGGCATTCCAATGGCTGCAGGAAGACACAGTTGTGAACGTGAATCTAACAGATCAGAGAATACAACAGAGGTTTGCCATGTCAACACTCTTCTTTGCGACTGGTGGAGAGCTTTGGCAAAGCAACGACAACTGGCTCAACCACTCTGTTCATGAATGTGAATGGTACATGAAACCTGATTTAGCCTTGCAGGATACCTTGAAATGGGTCTATCCTGGGTATCTCAAAGATTTCTTTCCCCCTTCTGAGCCTCCACCTACGAAATGTAATGATGTTGGCGCGGTGCAGCACTTGTGGTTGGACCAGAACAATCTTGTTGGCTCAGTGCCAGCAGAACTGTACATGCTGACGTCGCTAAAGACTCTTTCCATTGGATTCGACCGACTCGTTGGAACCATATCCACCCATGTTGGAGCACTCACTGCTCTGGAAGGACTTGCGTTTAACCTTATTTACAACGCTGGGGTGATACCCACAGAAATTGGTCTACTCACCAACCTAAGAGGCCTTGGGTTGACCGGCAACAACCACCAAGGTATCGTGCCCAGTGAACTATGGCAGCTCACCAACCTGCAAGACCTTATCGTATCCCGAAATCCAGAGTTGAACGGCAGTATACCCACAGAGATTGGGACTTTGAGCAACTTGCGGTGGCTCAACTTTGACGATTGCAACCTTTCCGGTGAGTTACATTTGCATTTATGTTGCGATGTTCTTTTGGACGATGTTGTGCTAATCGATCCTCGTTATCGCTTTCTGCAGGCACAATAGCTACGGAGATTGGGCAGCTCGAGTCTCTGGAATGGTTACTCCTGCACGAAAACAGACTCTCAGGCAGTTTCCCAACTGAAGTTGGAAAACTATCTGCACTCCTCATCCTTTCTCTGTTTGACAATGCGCTGGAAGGTACTCTTCCCACCGAGCTTGGACTGCTTTCCTCCTCGTCATTGCTCAATTTGCGAGGGAACCAGTTCGCCGGTGGACTGCCAAGTGAAGTTGGCCTTCTCACCAATTTGACCATCTCTCTTGTGCTCCGCAACAACACATTCACTGGATTGATTCCTTCCGAGCTTGGGCTACTAACAAACTTGCGGGAGATATCACTGGAGCACAACAACTTCTCTGGTCACATTCCAAGTCAGCTTGGGCTACTCCAGCAAACCTTGGATGGAATAGCACCGCTTCATACATTGAACTTGCAAGGGAATGCATTATTGTTGGGGACTGTACCGCCAGCAATTTGCAACATTACTGGAGAATGTATTCCAAACAGCTTGGATCCATGCGAAGCTCCGTTTGGCCTGTTGTTTGACTGTACTGAGATCCTGTGTGGCTGTGATTGTTCCTGTGTCTGAGGAAAGACTCTGGGTTGTTGCAGGCAGCAACTGTCATACCGTAGTGGAATAACTTCTCCTAATTCTGACCGAAGACCACTGCTTCCGCTGAGGCATCCCTGTATCATACGGTAGCTAGCTTGAAGCCTCCAAATACATGTACTTGTACAGCACCGGTAGGTACCGGTACATGCATAGCAGGTCACCAAACAATGCCTGAAACAGCTGCACTTTGACCAGCAGATAATCCAGACGAAGTAATGCAAGCGAAGCTCCCAACTGAAGCCAGGGATGCCGAAAATGTTTGCATACAGTAAATAAAAGCAAAAGCCTTCGGCGCGCTAGTTTTTAAGGTCATAACAAGTAATCATTGAGTGAAACTGAAGCTCAATATTCGCCAGAGCTGAAGCTGGTCAACGCGGTGAACGCGGTCTCCGTGTTATTTGAAAAGATAGAGTTGGGAGGAAATTGTATCTTCAAACGGCTCGGCTGTGTTACAAATGCGTCATTCGGCGTCACTGATTGGGCGATTGCAGCTGCGATTGCAGCTTGACGACCTTGGTTGCCAGCTGTCCCACAACCCGTTTTCTCGTCGACCATGGCCAATTCGAATTTCTACACCGATTGAACCATCACACTCCCATCGCTCACTAAATCTATCTATCGATCTTTGCACCAAACCGCATTCCGCATTGGGCCTTGTTGCGTTCTCGTGGTGCTCATTGTCTATCTGTTCAAGTACAGTACAGTACAGTAGGTACTGGGCTGGTCATGCAGTCTCCTCTTCCGTACAAGCTGACACAACCCATGATACGAACACGATCGATGAACACGATGAAGATTGACCGGAGGAGATCACCCGTTCTTGATAATACCCTTCTCTTGCTTCTGGTTCTCCTTGGGTGTCAATGGGCCGATGGATTTCTTTCACACGCACATCTCCCATTATGCCCGGAACCCTCGCTGCTCCGTCACGCCATGTTTACCGGCGTTATCGATGAGATTGGTACCGTGGTGGCCTTGGAGGAACGAAACGACATGGAAATGGCGGATGGATCCAAAGGAAAAGGAACTGAACTGACCGTGCAAGCAGATTCCATCATGAATGGGGCGTATCAAGGGTAAGTGTGGCATGGTATGGTATATACCCCCAACTATTTCAATCAACACAGAGTTTGTTAGAAGTACTAGTACTGGATAGCATTCTGTGTTGTTCCGATTGCTCCGATTCTCACCTTATACAACTTCCACCAATCCTACTGCAACAATCAATTTACAGTTGCAATATCTGCGTGAGTGGCGTTTGTCTGACAGCAACGGACTTGGATAAGGACAAGAACACCTTCAAGGTAGGTTTGGCACCAGAAACCACGAGACGAACCTACTTGGCATCCCTGAATCCCGGTGATAGGGTCAATCTGGAACGAGCCAGTGAAATTGGAGGACGCAATTCCGGACACTTTGTACAAGGACACGTCGACGGATTTGCCAAGATTACCGACAAATGGCAGGAGAGTGACAGTCTCTTTTTTCAGGTGAAAGTCCCCCCGGGAGATATCATGAACTACATTATTCCAAAGGGATTTGTCGCCATTGATGGTACTAGTTTGACCATAAGTGAAGTCGACAAGGAAGAAAGTTGGTTTACATTCATGCTGGTAGATTTTACGCAAAAGAAAATCGTTCTGCCCGACAAAGATATTGGTGACCCCGTCAACATTGAAGTGGACGTACTCGGCAAGTATTCCGATAATGCCATGAAGGCTATCTTGCCTCGCATCGAAGAATTGGAATTCCAGTACGAGTCACTCCAGTCCAAAGCTCGGGAACTAGAAGCCATGAACCAGGGTCTTGTGCACAAGCTCCAGTCGTTGGAGAGCGCGAGACTCCTGGAGTATGGTAACTCCCACATTATTCACGATGCCAAAATGGTCGCTGGCCCGGAAGCAACAATGATCAACGAAGAATGGCTCCGACAACAGGAAGCGCAACGAGGGCAACGTCACCCGCACCCCAACAACATGAGACGGGCCGAGCCAGAACAGCAACGACCCCCGCCGAAACAACAACGACCCCCGCCCGTGAAATCGCCGAGACGGCCGCAGCCGCACCAAAAACACCACCACAAGACAACAATGTACGACGCGTCAAGGGACCAGAGGCAGCAAGGATCAATAACGAATGGCGTCAACAACAGGAACAAATGCGGGACCAGTACAAAGTCCGAAGGATCCAGGATGAGAATATACCATTTGCGGGTGTGCATGAACGCAAAGCGCAGGAAGGAGGACGCAAACGAGTGGTGGGTGGCCCGGATGCAAGAAGAATCCAAGATGAATGGCTGCGATCACAAGGCAAGACGGTTTTCGAGAAGGAAATGGTAAAGGAAAGCAATATTCAGGATGCACAAGTTATTGACGTGGGAGATCGAGATCCCTTTATGGGATTGTCTCCGGATCAAGATAAACAAAACACGGAATCGTTGCTGGAGGAATTAGAAGGCAACTTTGCACCCGAGGATGGAGCAGGGCCAATACATGACACCCCAGTGATCCGTAATGGTGTTAGGCATCCCGCAGCCCAGAAAGGTCCTGTACTGGGGTTGAAAGATGCCCAAGTTGTCGATGATGAACGGTGGAACCAGAGGCCCCGTCAGTTTGGCCATTTGCCAGATGCCAAACAGGTTGATAAGCGTCAATCGCAGCAACCACAACAGCAACAGCAATGGAACCATCAGGGTCGGCGAATGATGGATCAGAGGCCACCGCCTGGTATGCAGGAGCACATGCAGCCTCCTGGCCCAAGTCAGGAGCAGGATCGGCGAATGTTCGGTAGGCCACCTCCCGAAAACTTTGTCCGCAATGGAAATAGTGGACAACAGCCGCAACCGCACCCGCCCAATGGACCACAGCAACCACCACCACAACAACACCCGCAACCGCCAAATGTGCATCCGTATTTTCGACCAATGGGAGAGTTCTCCGATCCCTGGTACGATCAATCGGGGCCCGGGCGTAACCCAGATGTGGGAGGCGCTGGCCCATATGGTCCTGACGATCACCAGCAACAGACAAGGCACACCGGAACCAGAGACGTATTGATAGGCATGAAACCAGATACTGGCCTCCATGTGAATGATTCTGATGACAAAAACTACCCGAAGACAAGAGAATTGTATCACGACCAGTGGCCTCAAACATTTGGTATGTCAGGAGATGGCAAGCACTGGTGAAATCCAATGGATGGAATGTGGGGTTCCGTTCCTCTACAGAAAGGTGAGGCCTCTAGACTCTTACGTGATACTGTAGACATACACTGGAATGTGAAAAGCCCCGTAAGGTTCGTCTTCCCACCCAAGAAAGCTTCATGGAGACCGTTGGCCTTGCTATCGCTTTCCCGCCACACGACTCTGCACCTACACATTTGATACACAAACAACTGACAAGAAATGAAAAATAGCATCCTGTACAAGCCTTACTAGACCAAACATCATCTTTCAGCTGGATCCTCCTGCCTGCCACAGCCATCGTAGCTGTCATGTCACACTCTAGCCAGCTACCAGGGACTACCGCTACCAGATGATGGTCTGGCTTCCGCCTGCTCTATTAGCTGTTTCAATACGATTCGCTTAGAAATGTCTACAGTATAGTTGAGATAGCTGAATTTGCATAAAAGTGGGTTTATGTGAAGGGGAGATACAGGAAATAGTGAGAATGGAGGCTGTGCTCGGGGATGTTTTCAGTCTATAAAAGTCATCAGAGAAGAAACAAAGGTGGACAACACTGAATAATGGAAGTTGGTGCGAGAAAGCAGCTTCAAGCTTAGTAACCAGCAAAGCGACGCCAATCAAGGAAGTAGCTCAAGCTATCCTCATCGGTGTCATTGCTGCTTTTCCCTCCGTCAATTGCCTCATCCTTGATGGCATGGCGACAATAAAAGACACCGTTGGATGCCTCGGTATGTGCCTTATCCCCTTCAATCAAATCCATCAGGCTTCGCGCTGGAATAGTGCCTGAGGTGCTCACCGATGAAATACTCTCTTGGCTCTTGTCACTACTGACGCTGGCATCATCCCCATAGAGCCGTTTTTTGCGGTCTTCGTAGCTCAATCTCTTGGGGAAGACATAGTTTGCCTTTCGCTCCCTGCTGGTATTGATATGCTTCACTTTTTCGTTCCTGTGAGCCCAATCCAAGGTGAGTGGGAGGTTGTCTCTGCAAAGTGGATGATCCCCGACTGTCAAGTTATATTCACGAACATGAACGTTCTTCCAAGAAACGCTCTTCTTGAGTTCAAAACCAGTCTCTGATTCTTCGACGATGGTGTTGGGAGAAATCATTGTCGATTGCAGTGTGGAGTAGGTAAGAGCTGAGTAGGCTAATAGCTAGTAGAAAGAATGCACAGTCGACTAAATTGTGGGACAGGACATTCCTTTTCCGCCCGGAATCGGTTTTGTTTCGCGGGTCTTGTAGCACGAGGAACAATGCATGTGATCCCTGAAAGAGCGGCGTTGGGTGGATCATAGAGCTCACAATGTGATGAAGTCACCATCTGCCTGCTTCGAGCATGAATGTTGTTCTTCAGCTTTGAAGAATGGGGTATGATTGAATCATGCGAAAATTATGCTTTACGGTACTAAGGCGACAAGAATGCCAAACCGCGGTTTACCGGGGCAACGTGACCCATTCGGAATGCTTTTATAGGTTATCAGCCGTTGTTGCGGTCTCATGGCTGGTCTGTGGATCACGCACGGAGTCTTGGTTAGCCTCATTGGATGTTGGTGTCGAAGTGCTCCTCGGCTTTCCTCAACTCAAGAAGAGAGTCAAAGTATCTATCTGTCTGTCTACATGTATCTGTAGCCAATCTACAAGCCTTCAATTCAGCATCTATGTCTAAGCAATGTAGCTATCACACAGGTAAGGGGTTTGGGGTTTGACTTGGCTACGAAAATCAATAGTACATACATACAAGCACACCATTGCCGAGCGAGAAGCGCTGTACGTCCTGAACTGAAGCAATATATACCTTCAGGAAACCTCTTTTACTTCATCGCATTCGTGCCCGAGCGGTCTAAGGGGTTCGACTCAAGTTCGAATGTATTCGTACTCGTGGGGTAAGTTCGAACCACAAAGAGCCCAAGTCAAACTGATGACACCCATGCTGACCGAGTGGCCAATTTTCGCCTTACAGTTCAAATCCCATCGAATGCAATGCTTTTGCAACCCAAAAAGAGTGCATTTTGCTTGCTGAAACTATGGAATTGGCGACACTGCTTGCCTCGCTTCATCCTCCAAGAACTTGCCAGTTGCTGCAAGCAAGGGGTGAGGGGGTGCTCTCCACGCCATGGCAAACTGAAGAATGACTTTTCAGTCTTGAAACAATGCGAGCTAGTAGTTGTAATGGCTACCTCATCTCGCTCCAAGCTGCCTTCATGTTTATGGGGCTGCCAACCACTCGAGACATACAAGTTTTTCTCCTGTTCGTTCATTGGCAATCCTCCCATCCATGGATCAATGCATAAATAGCTTTCCACGCCACGCCACACCGCGTTAGCCTCTCTCGGCACTGCGTGGAAAGTCGTTGGACGCAACAGAATTTGTGGATTACACCGTTTAGCAACTAAGAAATGCAACATTTTTACGTTAGTTGCGTCGATTCTATCGTTGTTTGACTCAAGCAGATGTGCAAGAGAGCAACTGTCGGACCGTGCCAATGCTGAAGGACGATAGCGACCATGATTGCTGGCACCAATCGTGCTGCTGAGCCGAGAAACCAACGGCAAAAACGACGATTCCAACTCAGACACAGTACACGCAACGTCGTCTCGCTACAAAAGATGTCCGTAAGGAAAGAAAACTACCACTCATAACCAGTATGTTGCATTTCTTTCTCCACGCTACCGGTACATCGGTGTGTACCGGATGCGATTGCAACGTGAACCCGCCAAGGTCCCACTGGATGGTTTGAATCAGCAAGAACAAGTCGTACAAGCCTGCTTTGGCGGCAACAGTCTGACTAGCACGGTGATAGAAGCTTACGAATGGTGACAATGCACCAATCAATCAAAATCCCATCAACTCTCTTTTTTGGGTCCGTGTAGTACCGTTGGGTATTTGGTGCCTCGGATTCTCTGGCAATCGCAATCTTCCTGAACGGAGTTGACTCTTTTACTAGAAGAGATCCTTGATATGACAGTTCTTGATTCTTCTTCTACCGGTACAGTATGCATTCAGCTCTTACCTGGCTATAGCTAGCCAAACTTTGTCAGAACAAAAATTCCCAAATGATAACACGCAAGTTTGTTATGACAATGGATACCCCTTTATTTGCACAAGCCTAATCAGGAAGTGGCTGTTGGTTGGTAGAGACCAATCATGTGCCCACAAGGATCTCTGAGGGCAGCGACGGTTCCGTGTGCTTGATATTGAATGGGTCCATCGATATGAGCTCCTAGTTGAACGCACTTGGCCACGACAGAGTTCATGTCAGCCACTTCAAAAGAGAGCAATGGAGAGTAGCCTGTCGACAGCTGAGCCTCGGAATGGACTGCCTGGAAATTGATCGATATGGAATCCTCGCTACTACTGTTGCCGGTTCCACAGCGGAGTTCCGCCATTTCCTCCGTCATGCGAAGAACTGTGAGACCCATGGCACCGTGATAAAAGTCAACTGCTTTTTGGATACCTTCACCTCCTCGCACCATCATGACAATGCGGCCCAAACGAACACCAGCGACTGTCATCTTGATCAAGTGTATAAGTGCACTCCTGTTGTATCTTAACCTTGCAGCGACGAACGACCGGACTTGTTGTCACTGCCAAATGGCAATCCTAAAATAATAATAGAAAGATATTTGAAGCGGGACTCGTTTGGAACTCATGATTAAACGCGAGTCGACGCAACGCCTTTCACAATTTACTAACAAAGCATCGCAGCCATTCATTCGATGCATCCACCAAGAGCCAAGAGCCACAGGTCCACCAACAGAGCCAAAGCGATTGAAACAACCACAGAGACAACATCATCTAAAAAGAACAACACCAGGGATTCCAACGTGGTCCCCCACCGTAGTACTAACCTGGCCCGACGATGCTTAACTTCGCTGAGCAGACGGGAAGCGGTGCTGTCATCGTGGTATGGTCGTTCCTGACAGAGCAGTGTGTTAGCTTGGTTTTCAACCCATCGCAATGAGTCTCTGTCACTGTTGGAGGCAGGATCGACCATTTTGATCATATTTTGACTATGCAGTGCTTTCCATGCTTCCTGACTTCCCCTATCTTCACATGGTTGTTGCTGTTGTTGCCATCGTTGGTCCATCCCTGGTCAGTTCCTCTTCCACTACGACTATGGAGACGATTCCAAACAAGCCCCGCTACGGTTGCCATTCCTCATCCTCCTCTTTCATCATCATCAGAAGACGCTCTACAGAAAGACACTGCCCTGCAAAATGGGGTGGATTCTCATTTCATGAAACTGGCGCTCTCGCAGGCACAACAGGCGGCCGATCGCGGTGAAGTACCCATTGGAGCCCTGGTGGTCAGGCCTCTACCACAACATCATTACGTCAACAACAGCAATAGAACACAATATCAAATCTTGTCGTCGGCCAGCAATCGCGTAGAAGAATTGCGGGATGCCTCTGCTCATGCCGAAATGTTGGCACTCCGAAAAGCCGCAAACACCATGAGAGCTTGGAGATTGCTGAATCAAACCACCCTCTACACCACGGTAGAGCCCTGTCCCATGTGCTTGGCGGCCGCCCAAGGCTTTCGCGTACATCGCATTGTCTATGGAGCACCCGATTTGAGAGTGGGGGCTATTGACACTTATCTCCAACTGCTAGATATCCCACATCCCTATCACACTATTCAGCACGTCGTCCGAGGAGTACATGCCAACGAATCTGCCGCTCTCATGAGAACTTTCTTTCGAAAACGACGAAAGGAAAAGATGGACAAGAAAGAAGCGTCCAACAAGAGCTTCCAATGGCGTCACAGGTTCAAAAGATTCTTTCTGGGAAGAAGGAAGGAGACTTGACAAACATGGGCATCTAAAAAAAAACAAGCATCAGAGAATAAAGGATAGCCCATGGCCATGAGACGAGCAACTCAGCTTTTACAGTAGTGGCCGCCAACTTCAGACGACCTCGAGCTGGCTTGAGATACCGGTATCTGCAGGGAGTGTCGGGCATTGTGCATCCTGGGCCACGCATGACACATCACCATTGGCGACTTTTGGACCCCGCCTAATGGGTCCTTTCTAGGTGTATGCTAGATACTCGCTACAACACTACTAGTTGAAAAGGATCCAGGCAAGTGAAATGAAATGTCTCTTTGAATATGTATATAAACTTTTATCCTGTACAGTGTGCACTGCATTGTATTATTAGTCCATGGGAAACAGAATCGAAGCGATATCAGCTGCTCTCTGTCGGTCAAGCCAAACTACAGTTTTCAACTCGCTCTTTCTCAGAGCGAGGAGCAAGCCTCTGTATTAATGTCTTTCTCTTTTATTCGGCGTCGATCCAAGATTGCTCGCAACTATAACCTGTATTGCAAGCGTCAGTCTCAAGGCAAGCGCTCAAGACCTGCACTTCCGCCAGCTCCAGATAGCCGCATTGGCCTCCTTCGTGCCGGACGGAGACTCGTACCGACCGTGCGGGAGCACTATTAACAGGATCAAAATGCGCCAACCAAACATCTCGAATCTCACCCATGGTTTCTGGATCATGTTGAGCAGTCGCCACCACGCCACCGCTCGAGTCCAACAGTTCTATCAGAGTACCGTTGAGCTGACCAAAGCAACAATCTCGTCGGTTGTAGACAGCAACTTCCTTGACTGGATAGTCACTCTCGAGATCCACTGTCCACCACGGAGTAACTTCGCAATCGGTCATCGAAAGGGATTCTTCGCCATCCAATGCCTTGGTCGCAACCATTCCTTCTCGGGTAGAGCTTTGTGATGCAGACTTGCATTGAGCGACATTGCCGTCTCCACAAGTGTATCCGTAGTAGCACGCATCAGTGTTTAGACAGGTACTCATTACCTGAACGTCAGCAAGGTTCAGGAAACTGCATTCGCCCACATCTTCGAGAAGGGATACCCGCACCTTGTTGGCCACGTCACCAAAGCCGTCAAACTTTGCTGTCCAACTGGCATTGATAGCACCGTCGGTGATGGGATCATGCTGCACCATGCTGACAGTGTCACCAGTCGAGTTTACCAGCTCCACAATAACATTGTTCAGCTCTTCAAAGCAGCAGTCTTGACGGCTAAAGACCACCACTTCGCTGACATGATACTCGCCTTGAAGGTCCACCTCCCACCATGGTCGCTCTTCGCAGTCCGTGCGAGAATGCCTCTGCTCGCCGTCCACTGCGTATCTTGCCACGGCACCCTCAACGGTGGAGATTTGTCGAGCTGGTTTGCATTGAGCAACATTGCCTTGAATACATTCGATTGCTGGGTCCATGCACGCATCGCCTTCTTCGCACGTGCTGATGACTTCCACTTCGGCCAAGTTGAGGAAGCCGCAGGTACCAGCGGGGTGTTCCGTCATGACCCGGACGAACCAAGCCACTGACAAGGGTGGGAAATGAGCCAGCCACATCGTTCTAATCTCTCCATCTTTGGCAGGGTCGTGTTTCACTCGGGCAATCACATTATGCTCCTTATCCAAGAGATCTACGATGACGCCGTTGAGCCTGTCGAAACAACAGTCTTCTCGATTGTGAATGACGACTTCAGACACTATTCGTCGGTAAATGAGATCAACTTCCCACCACGGCTTTTGCTCGCAGTCAGTGTGGGCCAGCGACTCTGTTCCATCGACCGCATCTCCAGCGACACCCTGATAGAGAGTCATTCCGTCCATAGCAGGCAAAGTCGAACTCTGCCTTGCAGGCTTGCACTTGGCAACGTTACCATGGTCGCATCCAAATCCAGTGAGGCAGGCATCTCCCTCGATACATTTGCTGCGAACTTCCACTTCTGCAAGATTAAGGAAACCACAAGATCCAGCTTCGTGCTCGACAGACAGCCGCACTTTGGTCGCCGTGACATTGTTGAACGTTGCGACCCACATTGTCTTGATCTCTCCCATCGTGGCGGGGTCGTGCTTTATGGAGCCAATAGTGGAATTATTGTCATCCATGAGCTCCACAAGTACCCCGTTCAAGCGTTCCCAACAACAGTCTTCGCGGTTGTGAATCACAACTCCTTGAACAGGTCGCGGGCCTAGTAAATCAACCTGCCACCACGGATTATTCTCGCAGTCGGTGTGAGCCAATGATTCATGTCCATTGACAGCATTGGCCGCCACATCTGATTCCAAAGTGGAACTCTGTTCTGCGGGCTTGCACTGCGCAATGTTGCCATTGTCACAATCTGCCCAGGTGAGGCAACTGGAATCTGTGCAAGGGCTCATCACCTGAACTTCTGCAAGATTCAAGGGCTCGCCACTGCCTGGATGGTTGGCAGTGACGCGTACTTTGGAAGCCGTGACTGTTCCGTTTTCGGCAAAGACTGCAGTCCAAGCTCCCTCGATCACACCCTCAGTCGCAGGGTCGTGTTTTATGGTAGACACTGTGTTGCCGGCATCATCCAACAGCGATACTTCAATTTCGTTCAGACGTTCAAAGCAGCAATCTTCGCGATTGTGGATGACTACCTCAGTGACAGGGTGAGACCCGAGAAGGTCCACACTCCACCATGGCTGTTCCTCACGTTTTGTGTGTTCCAGCGAGGTGTGTCCATCCACAGCCCGAGCTGCAATGCCTCCTTCAAATGTTGAGCTCTGCGTAGCGGGCATGCAGCGAGCGATGTTCTGATGCTTGCAGTTCTGCCATGTCTTGCAGTGTTCACCGTCGTCCAAGCATTCTCCCATCACTGCGACTTCAGCAAGCTTGAGTGCCTCGCAGCTGCCCGCGGCATGTGATATCCTCACTCGAACCTTATGAGCAATGGCTGGTTCATTATCAAACTTCATAACGTATACATCACCCATTTCGTCTCCCATGAGTCGCGGCTTGTGAGAGTCTTCGGCTATAACGTTTTCGTCTTCGTCGAGCAACTCAACAACAACGCCATTGAGTCGTTCAAGGCCATTTCCTCCAGCATCAGCATGATTGACTAAAGCGACTGCAGATTGAACAAGAAGTTTGTAGGTTGTCCTCTTCAGCCACAGATTGACCTAATCGAATCCAAGATCATGCCGTCGAATCAGGAGAAGAACGAATATGAAGAGTTGCCCATGGTATGTGGTTTGGATGCTAATATTGGTTCTCGCGGCTGTTGCTGGTGGGGCCGAGGAATGCTCCAGATGACGTATCAGTGCAACTATGGAGATTTTCAAGAAAACTGGGGAGCGTACTATCAAGTGCCTGATCGCGAAGACATTGACATTTGCTCCAATCCTGGTCAAGTTTGCAGTGAACAGTTCCCCGAAATGAAGTACCTGACCGGATTGTTCACGTGGGTCAAGAATGTCGTTCACAATCCGTCGTTCGACTTCATTCAAGAGCTCAAACAATGGGTTGATTCAGGTTTAGACACGAGTCCGGGCGGCTTCATTGACAGAGTGGGAGGTGCACTTGTCAACGGTGACCCAAACCAGCCGCCTCCCAATGCTGAAGAACGCCGACTGTTCACCAAGGCCGCTATCGAAGCGCTTATGCCAATCCAACCCCATGGGGTTGAACTATACTTCCACTATGGAGATGTTGCCAAGTGCAAGCCCGCGGTACAGTCATCGATCTTCAACTCTACTAGTACAAGCAACCACACAGCAGGAGCAGCGCTGAAAGGCGACCGCAACGCAACCAGGATTGCGGAGACTGACTGTGATCCGAATCCTTTCTGGCAGGTGGATTTAGGCCAGCCCTATCAGATCCTATCAGTGCATGTTGTGTGGTATGAGCACTACCACTACGAGATGATGGATCTTCCCGAGTACAACGAGACCGCTGACCCTGTCGTCACGAAGACGAATGTCGATCTTCAAATCGATTTGCTGGACGAGGATGGCAACAATGTTGCCGATCCCTCACGCTCACAATTCAAGCATAACTTACAAGAGGACGGCAAGATTGAATCGGTGTGGACAGTACAGGTGGAGATTCCACCGACCTCAAGGCAAGCCAACGTGCGCGTCTCGATCCACATCAGCTGGCGGCGATTGCAACTTTCTCAGTCTAGCACAAGTTACTCGTGACTGAGTGTCTGATGAATTAGGAGATGATGCTGACTGGATCAACCTGTGAAGAACAGAAATTGCCCGTGCAAGCCACAATTCAGAGTTCCACCAAGATGCTCTTGTCTCAGATATTGCCGGTTGACGGAATAAAGATGGTGTTGCAACCACTCTTTGCGAAGAAGCACCGTACTTCATGGTTGACTTGATGGGCGAGTACAACGTGA
>CAICTM010001467.1:0-28614 GCA_903772945.1 Seminavis robusta
CCTTGGCGTGGCGTACGTTTCCGCCCTACCCAGGCACACATCTTCGTTCTGGTGCAGATAACTCCCTTTACACTCTTCATTGTTAATTTTGAAGACATCTAAAACATCCTTGATTTTAAAAACGTCAGTCACGGTTTACTTCAACATATAATGTTACTATTTTCGTTTAAAATAATCGAATTTGCATTGATTAAAATTATATAATCCCCAATATCAATTGATGGGTGGATAGGGGTGACTGCCTTTTAGTACAACAATGTAATGTTGCCACGAAGCGACCTATTTTTCCCTAATCATATAAACCAATAACGGATTTTTGTACATTTTTCGTAAGGCATATCAAGCATACATCAATCAACAGCCCAAACTTCCCTGATATATACCAATTGAATCTGCCATCCGATTAAATCCATGGATTTCGAGTTGTAGAACCAGATTTGTTATCCACATACTCTCAATTTGGAAGGAACATGGAAAAAAAAAATCGAATCACTTTATCGACTGATCGTTGTCAATAAATTGAATGGTAGGGATTCAAAAAGAGCTAAACAAATTACACCGGGAGAAAAATAAGAAAACATGGTCGCCATACGCTTAGGCTAGAACTCTGTTACAAAAATTACTTAAAAATAAACTTAGCATATTAAGCAATCGTAAGAACACATCGAACGATTGCATTTATTCATAAAGATTTGAATCGTCCATATTAGTTAAGTTAAAGGAGTGGATGCCCAGTGCTCCGAGAATCTGTAGGATGATTCTGTGGCTACCAGATTGATTTGAATTACTCAATCTCATTTTTTCCTCCTTTAACAAAAACGATCAAAAACAAGAAGAGTGCAAGTGCACCGGCGTCAGCATCCCAGAAGGAAGCAGTGGAAGCTCATCACTTGTGCCAGCAGGCACATGGGAGCCACACAAGCAGTGGTGGAGGGCCCATCGAACCCAATAGCCAGGTTGAGCCGGGCACTGGTGTAGTATGGACCACTGACTGAGGGTGAGACCACTTGGTGGCTAGCAGAGAGGAGAGAGATTTGGAGAGAGCCGGAGCTGTGGAGCCAAGGAGGCGGTCAGCAGAGACACCAAAAAGGGTAAAGTGGTAGTGTTAGAAGAGACAGGCAATGAGGTGGCAGCACCATAAATCATTCTGACTGACGATAGAAACGAGTATGTGTATTGATGAGTTCGCCCAATTCGTCTTTGTTGACTTGGCAGACATGACAGCAGCAAGGGATCTAGTCTTCTTAACCAAGTGTTGTGACGCAGAATCGTTGATTCACGAAGTCGGACATCTTTGAGCTGTGACAGTGGTGACCACATCTGAAGTCTCTCCTGCTGTTGGATTTGATTTTGAAGCTCTGCCAGATAACTTCACTTTTTCACGCCTGATTTGTAAACTCCAAATAGGAAGGAAGATGGGGCCGATAATAGCCAGACAGGTGCAAAAGATCAACATGGCCTTGACAAGAAATGTGGCGGTGGGATTGCCCTGAGCTGCCAGTAAAATTGGGCTGCCAATGATAATGGCTTCAATGAGGAAAAACATGGACATTGCAATCCTGCCGGTTTCATTGAACTCCGTAGGCAACTTTCTTCCCTTGTAACTTTCCCAGTTGGCCAATGCCAAAGCCACAAAGCTGATTGCAAACAACAAGGCCCCGAACAGCTTCTCCAAGGTTTGACTGTTGCTGGCACAGACGGCAATGCTCGAAGTAGGACGGTCAAATCTATCCCTGGAGTGCTCAGTTTCTCGCTCCCACACCAATGGATCAACAACACTCCAGGTGACAAGAACAACAAGATTGAGTCCAACCATGATGACCAGTGGAAAGAGCACATCTTTTACATTCACTTGAACTCTTCTGAATTGGCTTGCTCGCAGCTGTAGTTTGTTGATGCGGTAGAGCTTGCAAAACAAGGCTGAAAAGGAACACAGACCAAGGCATACTAGGTACCATTGGGACATGCAAGCAATATCCAGTCCTGATGCTGGGATGGGCTCTTGTAGGGACATTGGAATAATGGCAGTTGCCATGACTAGGCATCCACTGGCAATCATCACAAGGAAGGCTGGTTGGGCTGAAGCAACTGCTCTCTTGCTTCGGTAGTGGAGGGCAAATGCAATGCAGCTGGAGAGAGAACCATGATGAATCCCATGAGTCCCCAACCAAAACCTTGAACACCCAAAGGGATCAAGTTCATATCCATATCCACGTGTGGTAGTGCCTCGGGCACTGATGTTGTGTTGTCGGAGTAAATGAATGGCCCATGACCCAAGTTTACTATCCGCGAAGGAAACTCGATTGCTGTTCGGGTTATGGGATTGAAACGGATTCTTCCTGGAGTGAGTTGTTGGTTGTCAGGGGCAATGATCACATTGGTTATTGCATATCGAAGTCCCGTGAGATCCCTTGTCCCGGTGACATTGTTGTATGAGACATATCCGGTTGCACCACCAAATGCTTGTTGTCGAATTCCCGTGAGCAACTGCTCAGACGAGAAGAACCTCTCAGTTTGATCACAAGCTGCTAATCCTGCAGTCATGACAGCATCATAAACCATGGCAGCATAAATTGAGGGTAACAAGGTGGTAATGGAAAAATTGAAGTCATCGAAGAAGTGGAGCAAATTGGGTTGATGAGCATTCACAAAACCTTCTTGTAGCTGTCGATCAGTCTTGAAGTCCTCTGTCATGATTTGTTCGAGGACTGGATGAATCGTGATTCCAGGAAGCAACACCCCAACACCATGTATCGCCTTGGCAATATCTGCATCTGTTTCATTGTCAAGGGAGAAGTCAGCCGAAGTAATCTTTGATTCACTTTCAGTGAGTATCCATGTGTATCCAGGGAAACCCATGATGCCTTGCCTGTGTGCCTCTCGACATCCATCTTCAACGGGTATTCCGACATCAAAAATACCAAAAAAGTATTTGACTTGGGTCGACTTTAGATACTGTAAACTCTCAATAAACGGCTGCACCCCCCTGCCAATTTCGTATGCGGTAAAATAATTGACGATTCCATGTTTGGTAGCAGCAGTATTCACTGCTTCTCCAAAAGAAGAGCCATATGCATCAAGACTGTAAATGGAACCAAAATGTGTGACACCTATGGACTTGAAATATATCATGAGTGCCTCTGCATCGGCTTGGTTGGTAGGATAGGACCTCGAGAAGAATGGAGCCCTAGCTTTGTCATCCAGCACTGTGGAGGATGCTGTTCCCGAAATCTGTGGGATTTCGTAGACACCCGCCAAGCTAGCAACTGCCAGGGATACAGTGCTCGACGCAGGGCCATTAATCACAGTAGGGCGAGGCTTCCATTGGTCTGGCTGGAGGACAGCCCCCAATGGCATATTTGGTCGAGTGGCTGCTTCTTGTAGTGCCTTGAGAGCCACCAGTCTGTTGATCATGGTATTTGCCATTTCATAAGACAACTTGATGTCGCACCCCACAAGCCTTTCTCCCAGATCTGGCAAAATGGAAGAGTTGCGTTCATTGAAATGCCTTGCCGCTATATACCCAGCTGCCTCGAACGATAGCTGAAAAATTTCAAGTGGACCTGTTGATTCTCGAGAAAACATAATGGGTTTCAAGCTTAACACATGGACATTTCGATAGGTCTCGTTGGAGAAGCCGTCAAATACCTCGAGCACTTCAGAGCCAACCTTTCTGTCCAATACCGTCAAACCGTGGGAGGTCGATAAGTTATAAGAGCTGCTCTTGTCGCCTAGGACCGTCATTGGAATGGAACCATGGCTTATGTTGCTTCTGTGGTTGGATAATAAGTTGGACATGTAATCGACTCAACAAACAATTCTTTTTTATTAGAGACAACACACATGGAGTGTATGTGCCGTATTGCTTTTGCATCCATGGGACATCTGCATACACCGGTATGTTCGTGCATGCAGGGTCCCAGTGCATCTGGATGCACGCATGGCTGCGTGCCTCTTCGCTTGATGGAAATGGGGTGGAGTCGAGTCATTTTCTAGAGCCTATGTCTTTTGAGAGACTTGAAGATTTAAAGTCAGTTGCAAGTCAAACTCCGTTTCTTTCACCACCCTCTCTCTTCTCAGGTACAATCCTTGGGGTGCGGTGACTATGGCGACTAGCTAGTAGACTGCCGATGGGCTCTCAATAGCTCTAGAGCTAATCAGACATGTTTATGTCTCCGTGGATCCTGCAAAGCCCAACCCTTTGGCCCCCGTACTGGTCCTCGATTTCTTGCCCCTGCCTGATCCCACAGAACCAAGTCCTGAGTTTCGACTGTGCTTTGCTTTAAAAGCCTGGCCCTAGCTGGCTTCGGTAGATAATCCTACTACACTAAACCCCCCTTAGATAATCAGACCCTCCTCGAATGATTGATTCATCAGTGCTATGATACCGGTACTATGTTATGCAACAACGATAGTAGCGAAGATGGGAAGTAACTACTGGTACCAGTACTTCACTCGCTCCAACCCTTGGTGCTCGCTCGGATCTCGATATGGTTGGCTATTGATAGCTACGAGGTGCTCCAAAGAATCATTCAATCATGGAGTTACGGTACGTCTCGGCATCTCCTCAGCGGTATTTACTCCTGGCAGCTGCGTACATGTACCTACATCTAGCTGGCTTCTGGTGCGGAAAGGTTAGCTAAGGATACCAGGACCTTGGTCAACCTGCAATGTGCAATGTTTATTCTGCTTTGCTAGCTACGCTAGCTAGTAAGCGAGACATACTGACTCTTTGATCGCTGATGATGCATCTCGGTTCGCGGTAGCCAGCTTCTGTGCTCCATTTTTGTGCCTTAACCAAAACAATCTTGGAGGGTGAGGGTGTTCTCCGTTGTTCCCTGCATGTCTTGTACAAGGTTCAGTTAATGTTTTGTAGAGTAAGGTGCATTTAATTAAAGCATGTATGCATACGTATTAATAGCTGTACTACTATTAATAGTAAGCAGGAGTACATGTTTAATTAAATGTATCATACATCCTGTGAATGAATCGAATCGCGTCTAGCTATCCTTTCTCCAAAATTAAAAAACTAAAGCTCGAAAGGGAAACAAAAAGCCGCGACCATGAGACTTCTATCACCCCGCAAACAAGCGCCTCACGAGGAGCCAGGCACAATCACAGATACATGTACATGTATTAACAATAACGAAGCAACAATAAGCATGAGCATGACAACACTGTCAATGAAACAACGGTTTCGTTTGGGTCTGTTGGGGTTTCTGTTTATGATTGCCATTGGCCAGCTCTACAAGCAAGGCGTCAATTTGACATTGAGAGCGCAGTTGTTCCGAACTGACAATGGCAACGGCAAGAACTGTGCAAATTCCTCTGCTACTTCTGATAGTACTAGTAGTAGTACGACTTCTCCAGCCACACAACAACAACTAGAAGAAGAAGATCCAACGTACACTTTGGTAGTGGTCCACTGCAAGGTGAACATGACATGGCTCGATCAAGTACCCTCCGATTGGCGTATCGTCGTCTACGAAAAGTGCGGACAAGACGCCCTCCAAGATACCCATCAGTTTCCCAACACAGTCGTAAAACAGCACAGACCGATCAATGCTGGACCGGAAGAATGCAATGGCTATTTTGATTACATGCACGATTACTACAATGATTTGACTACCGTCAATGTCTTTGTCCACGACGATGCCCTGCTGCCCTTTTCTCGGTATAAACGCGAGGAAGCTCACACCATGTTTGAGACATTTGAACCCATTGTTAATGTCACCCAACAATTTGTCACTCCACAACAACCGTTTGTCCATTTGGGAGGACGAGAATTGCAGGAACAATGGGGTATGGACAATTACGATGGATATGCCATGAAGATTCTATGGCCCTACTTTGCCATTCCCAACAACAACACCACTACTACCAATAACAAAAAACTGACATTGCCGGCACCACCCTTCAAAGTCACGTTCAAACCCAGTGCTCATTTTGCCGTACACAAACAAGAAATACTAAAACGACCACAATCTACCTATTGGGCCATGCTGCAGCAAATGAGATTTGCCAATAGTATTACCGACTCCAATCGTGGTGACCCGTATCCCGATGCCAGGAAACTCTGTTGTGCCATGGAACGAACATTGCATTTGTTTTTTGGACAACCCGCCATTCTCCCCAAACGGGCCATGGCCACGGATTTACTCAACATGACAGAATGTTTTCTCTGCAACATTTATGCCACGGTCAATGAGGATCATGCGAGAGATCAGCAGCAGCAGCGAAAACTACTGCTACAACAACAATAGCAACAACAATAACCATGTAACAACACAACTTGAGAAGAATCCATCCGGAATTTCACAGCGTACTCAACAACGGCGGCAATACTAAAAAGGGGGGGGCTAGTACAGTACTGGTATCGTAGCTAGCTAGCTAGATATGATTCGATTCGTCAATCGTAGAGGAGCACGAGCAACGCAGAAGCATCTCCTCTCTTGCTTCGATTGGATGCTACAATGTTGTCCAACCTTTTCAAGCAAACAAATCCTTAGATAGCTAACAGGCGTCGCACCCTCTCAGGAGGCCAGTGTGGCCGGTGAGCAGACTTGACTGTGGGAAATACCCGAGCCTTAGCTCGTGGGTAGTCCTCAAGCACATCTCGTCTGAATCCGTTATTAGACGTTCAGTTTTTTTCTTTTCAAGCAAACGAGGTACCAGCTACCGTAGCAAGCCGGATCTCCTACTCGCTACCATAGTACATGCTGTACCGTAGCCTTCAACGGCTAACCAGCCGACGGCAAAGAGACTCATCTTGCGATTCGTCTTGTTGATCCATCTTCAAACGTTCAGGTGGCGCCAGAAACAAGACGACTAGATAGTAGGACGGGCAAGGAGGAAGCAAACCTGGCCAGAGCAGATACTGCCTTCGATCAGGGCCCAACCAGTCTAGCTAGCTAGTCGGGATCGCCATCCTCCACCCGCTTCTTTCAACCGACAAAGCCGAATTGGGAGGAACAATGGAACCAGGCAGCAAGTTTGTTGGGCCTGCCTCATCCTCAAGCCAGAAGCAAAGACTGACTCGACTCGACCACCCTGAAGGAAGTGGCCTTAGCGGTGCCAAAGTGTGACCCATGAAAGCTGACAACCCTTCCAGATACCTGGCTATCTGGCTTTAGAGCCACCGAATGTTGTTGCGATTGTCATTCTCCACCCGCTCGCCTCTTCAACCGACAAAAGCAGTATCGCGAGGAATGAAACAAGTTTGTTGGGCCCCGAATTTTCCACAACTCGTGCGCGCAAGCCATCGACAAAGCATTGCTGCGCCCAAAACAACAATTTCGCCACCATTTTTCGTTCGACAACACGATCCATATGTCGACCATATATATATATATATATCCCCGCATCCATTGCCCTTTTACATGTATCCAACACCAAGATTCTTTATTATTTTAGCAGTTTATCGAAAGGCCAACTTTAGCCAGCTCGATCTTGGCCAGCTAGACTACATCCGCTGTGTTTCATTTTGCTTGGACGGAATCCGCCTCGAGTTCGACGATCCATCCGACAGAGCGTCTACAACGCAGCACCAACTTTTGCAAGCATCATCAGTTGTTGGATGCTAGATGGATGGATGAAGGAGTCGAGTCATTCCTTGTTGCCTTGCTCGTCTCCATAATCACATTTTCGATTCCAGCCTTTTGGATCGACGGGGTAGCAGTGTTGTTGGTTGGTTGGTTGGTTGGTTGTGCTTAGCTACGAGGTATTAGCTCGTTGACGAAGCCACCACAACGAGGGAATCTTCTCTTGCAAAAGACGAAGCCACCACAACGAGGGAATATTTCTTGGGCTCATTACAATCTCACTTGGCGGTGTCTAAGGAAAGATAAAACAAGACACAAGACAATGACAGCCGCTCCTGCCGACTCGGATCCTACCGAGCCTACTGGTATCGTAATGATAGATACCCACGTCCAGCAACTTCCCTCCTTGACGTCCACGGACCATGACAACGCTGTCATGATGCTCGAAGGAGAACCCAACAGTAACAGTCGCACAGTCTCTCCACTGCTGCGCAACAACAGCAGTGAGAGCTTTGATCAGAAGCACACTGATGGATGGGATGATGTCGTCATTATGGATTGTGGCAACAGCAGTGATCACGACGAAGATCACATCATTCGGATCGACGAGGACCGCAAGCCACCGCTCAGTCCCTTGTTCTTGGATAGTGCTACTACTGCTACTAGCAACAACAAGGAGGCATCCATAGACGAGTTCCTCGTGGGGAGCAAGAAAGAACGGGAAGCCGAGCTCCAACACATTTACAACACCGACTTTTGGGTTCCACGTCCCAAATCATTGCACGCCAAGGAAGTATCCTTTGCATCCGACATTAGTGACAACAACAGCGGCAGCAGCAATGCCAATGTTGTCATGAAGACCAAGCCACCCAAGACATTGCAAGCCAAAACTCCCAAACCAGGTCCACCCATGAGCTACTATCACTATACCAATCACCCCAATCACACTGCTTGGGATTGTTGTTTCCACCCGGATTTGGCATTGCCATCGCTCTCCAATCCGCCCACTCCCACACCAACCTACCGAAGCATCAATTCCTTTGAACAAATCTATCGCAAACGACTCTATCGTCTAGAAGAATCCATGTACCAGAGTCGAAAGAGTCGGAAAAGCCTCCGCATGAGCTCGCCGCACGTCACGGAACGATATGCAAGACGCAAAAGTGTATCGCAGGTACTCTACCACATTGAACGAACGACACACCAAATCAATACGTGCTATCTGGATCCCAAATATGCAGCAGTCCTACTACCACCACCGCCACCACAACAGCAAAGGTCGACGACTTCCCGAAAGAATCCCACCAATCCATCCGGTCCGAAACCGATGGCAGTGCCGTCCGGCAATCCAGCAAGGGAAGAGTCCACAAAGTAGGGGGAGCAGCATTTTAAAAGCTTGTAGCGAACGAACGAACGAACGAACGGATTCAGGGATTGACATGACAAACTGCAGCAGGCAGCGGCAACGGAAACTCCGTACGACGAGGAACGTTGACTGTACTGTAGCCTATAGACAAAAGCACATCTTTCAGGCTGGGCCATGCGGCATGACGATACCGTGCGCTACTATGATAGCTTCTATTAGATAGATGAAGAAATAACTCTCGACGATCTGTCAATGTGTAGAGCTTGTGCACGAAATAAGCATCCGGTCTTCCATAATCAATCGTCTTTTGTCATCAGGAGAACTCTACGGGAACGAGTTTAGCGAATTGCCAACGGCATCCCAGCAAGTTTTGCCCGTTCCTTTGTCAATGCCATCCTTTTCCTTCCCGATCTTGAATGGGTCGTTTCAGGTTCCCACATTATTTACTCTCTAGCTAGAGATGCCTTAAACCGACCACCAAGGTGCACTTGTAATAAAATAGAACGTATGGCAGTTTTATGAAAGCCAAATGTTGCAGCCAATCGCTCAAGGGTTGAGTTCTGGAGGGAGTGGGCCGGTTGCACAACGTCAGACCGTCCGTCTGAAAACATGGAACCAATGAGTAGCTATTTCAACGCTTTCTCAAAGCAAAGAGAAATGATAACTTTGTGCTGGTTCATTTAGGCTCCTGATGGAGGTTCCACATGCATCAAGGTAACGATCATTGTCAAACGCTAGGTAGTCTATAGTTAGACTTGTGGTAGTAGTGCAGTGCGGTGGCTTTCGAGAAGGGCAACCGTGACCCGCTTGCTCACGCCAACTTCGTGATCTCTCACTAGGACCGCATGGAGATGTGGTTGGGGGCGTCGAATGATGATTTCGGGCTACCGGCAGCTGAAACAGCTGGTGAGGTAACCACATGCTGCGATGGCCTGTCAGAATTGTTGATTCAAGAAGTCGGACGTCTTTAAGGTGTGACTGTGTGGACCATATCCGCCCCTCTTGTTGTATTTGTATTTGTATTTGTATTTGTATTTGAAGCTGTAATAACCGATCTCTTCGCATTTTCGCGCCCAGTTTGTAAATTCCAAATAGGAAGGAACATGGGGCCGATAATAGCCAGACAGGTGCAAAAGATCAACACGGCCTTAACAAGAAATGTGGCGGCGGGATTGCCTTGAGCTGCCAGCAAAATTGGGCTGCCAATGATAATAGCTTCAATGAGGAAAAACATGGACATGGCAATCCTGCTGGTTTCATTGAACTCCGTGGGCAAATCTCTTCCCTTGTAACTTTCCCAGTTGGCCAACGCCAAAGCCACAAAGTTGATTGCCAACAGCAAGGCCCCAAACAACGTCTCCAAGGTTTGACTGTTGCTCGAACAGATGGCATAGCTTGAAGTAGGACGATCAAATCTATCCCTGGAGTGCTCAATTTTTCGCTCCCACACCAATGGATCAACAACACTCCAGGTGACAAGAACAACAAGATTGAGTCCAACCATGATGACCAGTGGAAAGAGCACATCTTTTACATTCACTTGAACTCTTCTGTATTGCCTTGCTCCTTGCTGCAATTGGTTGATTCGATACAGCTTGCAAAACAAGGCTGAATACGAGATGCAGAACCCTATGCAAATCAGATACAGGTTGGACATGCAAGCAATATCCAATCTTGATTCTCGTGCGGGCTCTTGTAGCGACATTGGAAGAATGGCAGAAGCCATGAGTAGGCATCCACTGGCAATCATCACAAGAAAAGCTGGCTGGGCTGAAGAAACTGCTCTCTTTCTGCTGTATCGGAGGGCAAATGCAATGCAGCCAATGGAGAGAACCATGATGAATCCCATGAGTCCCCAACCAAAACCTTGAACACCCAAGGGGATCAAGTTCATATCCTCATCAAGATGGGGAAGGGCTGGTGGGACTGATGTTGTGTTGTCTGCATAGATAAAGGGCCCCAGACCCAAGTCCACTACCTTGGAAGGGAACTCAATTGCCACAGGAGTGGTTGACTTGAACTGGATTTTTCCTGGTGTGAACTGTTCTCTGTCCTCTGCAATGATGATATTTGTAATGGCATATCGTAGCCCCAAAAGATCTCTGGTCCCCGTCACAGTATTGTATGTGACATATCCTGTTGCCCCTTCAAAAGATTGTCTTCGAATTCCTTGTAAGAACTGGTCGGGGGAGAAGAAATGATCAGTTTGTCGACAAGCTTGTTGGGGATTCGCGATTAGGGATTCAACCTGTACCTCTGTACTAGAATTTGATGCCAGTAGTAAAAGCTGGTACCCCACCCACTTTTTCAATAGTATCTCAATAGCAACAGTAAACTAGAAGAGAGCTTAGAGCAACTAACATACTACTGAAAAAGCGGTCTACTATCGATATCGAAGAAGCGAAGAAGCGAAGAGGAGCCTATCGAGTCAACGGTAGCAGGAGCGACGACGCAAGGATCCGAGGACGGATTACCGATCGCGACGACGAGACCGTCGTGCCGAAGAAGAAGATCGATAGAGACCAAGCATGTCGAAACGACAGCAACGCGACGACGACTGAGGATCGTCGTGCACAAGACCAAGTCTGTTGTTCGACGTTCGAACGACAGCAACAAGAGAAGAAGCCTGTCGAAGGATCGACAGCAACAGCAACAGCGACGACGCAACGGATCGCGACGACGCAACGAGTGAAGGATCAAGACTGCAGCCGACGACGACGCGAGTATCGGTCGACGACGGCAACAGCAAGAGTTTCATCGGCAGAATCCACAAGGATTGTGATAGAAGAGCCGACAGCATCAGCCGGAACTGTCAGAGCAACAACAAGCGCGAAAGCCAGTGCCAGCGCAGGGGCCAAAGGAAAGGCACCCAACAGGAATCAACAATACAAAGAAACGGGTTCGAGTGGAAACGACCGCACAGTGTGTGAAGCATCGTTCCCTCCTGCAAGATCTTTAGTAAATAGATTTACACTCCCTAGCCAGGAATATAATTTGAAGTTTATCGCCCCATAGCCATAAGACGAATAAGTAGTCGGACGAGAACTTAAATAAAAGGCTGTCAATCAAAAAACAACGAATTGAAATAGTCCACCTACCGTAGCATAGACAATGAGCGGTAGAGGTAAAGGACGGGGTGGCCGAGGAGGCGGCAAAGCACGAGGGCATGGAAGAACAACCCATCGTCGAACCAGCAGAAAGGTTCATGCAAAGCCCTCGACCAACATGTGTTTGAACTTCGGTACAACTGGATCTGGAACGGCAGACAGATGATACGCACATGGGAGAAGATCGTCTCCACGTTGGACAAACGATGGGTGACGACATGAGCAATGAGCTACGCAACCTGAAAACAGACAGTGTTGGTAGCACCGGTGTACTCAGAGGAGACCCGGAACAGGCTTGAAGCGCCGCGGAACGACGTGAACAGAACAACCTTCGTCTCCAAACGGCAACCCAAGAAAGCCTACGCTACTAGAATCAGAGATAACCGAGTAACCAATGACCCGACTCTCGTAGCCTACGCACACTAACGATAGAAAAAGCAACTAACATACTATTGAAAACTCGTTAATGAAATAGCCGACCTACGGCAGCCATAGCGACCCAACGGAAGAGGAACTCCGGGGACTCGAGAAAGAGAGTATGGAGGGCTAATGAAGACCCACCTTACGAGTTGGCAAAACTACAAGAAAAAAGAGGCAAAGCATTCAACTTAATCCTAGGGCAGTGCACCCGACTATTAAGACAAGATGAAGCAGAACACGGACTCGATAGACGTCTGTTAAGATGCGACCCACTGGAGCTACGAAAAATGTTCCACAAGACGATCATGGCCAAGACCGATGATAATTTGTGTACCACACATTATTCCAACTGGAAAAACAACTGTGTAATTTCCACCAAGGGAGCCTTACGCTTCGAATACCACGAGAAATTTACAACGAAAGGACATTGCAAAATCCGTGGGTATTTCCAACTACACGACGCAGCCTGTGCATACGGCTAACCTACCCACCCACACAGAATACGCTGACCTGGGAGCAAGACCAGAAGACAGTCTCGCATACGCAGAGGAACGGTATCTATAGTTAATCTTCTTAACAATAGTTCAGCCGAAAATACCAAGCTTAAACAGAACTAGGGACGACTTTGCCAAGGCACTGATAACTATCCCACACGTTACATGGGTATTACACCTTTTGGACAAACACACCAAGGGTAACACCCCACGACAGTCCCCTTCCCACGGAAGCCCCTTTGCTCAGCAGCACAAGGCGGGAGAGACGGGGTGGTGGCAGAGGAAAAGGCCGCGAAACGCGAGCTATGATAATGAATACTGGAAAGAGAAGAATGCTTTTCCTGCCACGTTAAAGGACATCCAGCCTCGCACTGTCTGACAAAGATAAAGAAAAAACAAAGTAAAGACAAAGATAAAGACAAAGACGACGATGACAATCTAGGTCGAGCAAGCGTACAAGTCAAGCACGTCGAGCAAGAAAAGCTCTAGTAGCGTTCAAAGGAGAACCTAGCTACAGCAAACTGCAAGATAAAAATGACGACAGCATTGACAAACCTGGAGGAAGAACAGGATGATGCGACTCTGACATCACGCAGTGAGATGACGAGAAAGTCAGAAACGTTTCTTTACGTTCGACGTACCGCTGTTCGGACGGAACGAAGAAACCGACTAAGCAAGGCATAGTCGCCCACAAAAAAGGATTGGACGACATAGATATGAGAGAGTCCAGCTACTGGACACCAGTCCACGTTGGATTTTTTCTGTAATAAAGACATGTGTTACCGACATCAGGAAAGCCGATCGTCCAATTACAGTGAACGAGTACCGGAGGCAAGCTGTAGGTCCAGCACACAGCCAAGTTAGCTGGCCACAAACAGTAGAGTATGGTTCGATGAAAGAGGAATCACGAACATGCTTATCTGTGAAGAATGTCCGCAAGAATTGCAACATCGTCTATGACTGTCCAAAAGGAACCTACACAGTCATTAGACCGGGCCTACCGGACTAGTATAAGAAATGAACAGTGAAGGAATACACGTTCATGACCCTAGAAAAAAGGGAAGGCATTGTGAATACTGTCGCCGAAATAAAGGAAGGCTTCAGCAACCGACAAGTTAAAGCCGCATAAAGGGCGAAGCTGCTATATAAGCAACTCGTCTATCCATCGATTAAGATTCCGATGGGCGATTAAGAGCAATCAAATCGCAAATTGCCCTGTGACGTCGAAGACATCGACACGGCAAAAGCTATATGGGGCAAGGATATTGATGCGCTGAAAGGAAGACCACTCGTACGAAACGAACGCAGTGGCAGGCAATGCAATGAAAGTGCCGAGAGACTTTTGCAATTACACAAGGATGTGTTCCTAAAATGGATATTTTCTTTGTGGCGGAATTCCGTTCCTGTTAACGCTAAGCCGTAAAATCGATTTTACAACATCTAGGCACCTGCCCAACAGGAAGCTAGAGACCATCTAAACGCAGTTCAGGAGTCTATCGATTCTACAAGGCTCGTGGTTTAGAATCACGACCATTCAGTGGACAATGAGTTTGAGCCTCTGTCCAACACAATCATGCAATGCCGGGTGGACCGGTAGTGAACGTTGTCAGTGCTAACGAGCACTTACCCGAGATCGAACGTAGAATCCGGGTAGTCAAGAAAGGACACGAGCTGTCCGCATAGCCTACCGTTTACACGCATGCCAAAATATTAACCGTCAACTTGGTGTTACAAGTCGTCAAACAGTTGACGTACTTTCCAAGTAAGGCGGGGGTAAGCGAGACAATGAGCCCCCGTATGATAATGATGGGAGAGTCCCTGGACTATAAAAAGCACCTGAGCCTGCATTTCGGAGACTACTGCCAGGTGCAGGAAGAAGACTCGCCCCGTAACAGCATGGTAGGACGCACAAAGGCGGCCATCTGATGGGAACGAGGGAAATAAGCAAGGAGGCTACAAATTTAGAGCCTCCGCTCCGGCAAGAAAATTACTCGCATTCATGGGACAAGATCCAAATGCCAGACACAGTGATAGTAGAGTCAATCTATTAGGAAAAAATCAGCCTAAACTACTCGTTTTACTGATCGAAAAAATAGACACATTGGTGATGTCTAGATCACAGGAGTGGACGGGGAGAGAAAGCAATGATCGCACCCCCACTACAAATGATCAAAACCGATGAGGACCTGGACGCGGATGCTGAAACCATTGCGAAATGGAAGATGATCCCGACGATCCCCAGGACAACGTCAAGACGACGAGAATCGATAGTCAACGAACGAATGAAATCGTTGAACTGAAAATCGAAACGGAACCAGGTTACACAACCTATCGTCGAAACGGTGAGGAACCGGAACTACTACGACCAACAGCCCCTGGAACAGATTCCAGGAGTGGGTGTTGAAACCCAAGCGGCACCTGAGCAGACGCCAAGGAGTGGCGCAGGTCTAGTAGAGTGAGGACACAAGCAAAGAAATCGTATATTCCCAGCTTTGATGAAAGAATTATAGACGCCAAACGTCCATAAATTGAACGTGTCTTGCACCCAGATGCACACACAGTTCTACACACAGGTAGAAGAAGAACCTGATGTGGTAGCAGCCATCATGACAAGTTGTCATTGAAGGCTGGACTCAATGGAGTGGAAGACAAAGCGCACGATGCAGCCTTTGCCGAGATAAAACAGTTACATCTCAGGGATACCTTCCGTCCGAAGAAATGGAAGAACTCAGCGATATGGAACGCAAGAGTACCTAGAGTCACACCTGTTCCTAAGTTGAAAAGGAACGGGAAGATCAAAGGCGGAGCGGTTGCAGGAGGCAACAAACAGCATGACTTCATCTCCAAGGAAGAAGCAAGCTCGGCAACAGTGTCGACAGAAGCAGTGCTACTATCCTGCATAATCGGCGCTGAAGAGGAAAGGGATGGGGCAGTAATTGACATCCCGAACGCCTTCAACCAGACAAGAGTCGAGGATTAAAAAGATATGGTAAGCATTAGAGTAAGAGGAGTACTAGTAGCCATGCTGTGTGAAATAGCCCCAGATATCTACAAACCGTTCGTAACCACGGATAAGAAAGGCAACAAGCAGTTGCTACTGCAATGCTTGATTGCCATCTACGGCACCATGGTAACTAGCCTACTATACTACCGTAAGTTCCGGAAGACGATGGTCCGGAACGGATTTAAGATTAATCCTTACGTCCCATGTGTAGCCAACAGTATGGTGCACGGCAAGCAAAAAACAGTCTGCTGGCATGTAGACGACTGCAAGCTTAGCCACAAGGTTTCGAAGGTTAACGACCAGGTGATCCAAGTGCTTCGTGAAGAATACGAAAGCATATTCGAGGACGGCACTGAGAGATGACGGTGAGCCGAGGAAAGGTTCACACGTATCTGGGCATGACCATAGACTTCACGACGAAGGGTCAATTCAACGTATCAATGTACAAGTACATTGATGAAATCCTTGAAGCCTTCGAGAAGGCATCGCCAGAGGAAGGGGGCAAGAAAACTAGAAGTAGTGCAGCCCCGAAAGACCTGTTCATAGTAGACGAATCCTGCAAGAAGCTCCCAACGAGCAAGGCAGACACCTTTCACAGCCTGGTGGTTAAGGTGTTATTCGCTACAAAGAGAGACCGACCAGACACAGGTACGGCGAAATCGTTCCTCACGACTAGAATCAAGGAACCAGATAGGCAAGACGATGGGATAACATAGTCCACCTCATGCAGTTCATTAGATGTACTAGAAAAATACCATTAGTTCTCAAAGCCGACGGAAGTGGCATAATGAAATGGTATGTTGATGGTTCTTTCGGAATCCATCCAAACATGAGGGGTCCCACCGGAGGTGGTTTGACAATGGGCACCGGTTTTTTTTTAAACCCACCAAATTAATCGACTGTCGACGAAACAAGAAGTTTGAACACGAGAAGCGCAACTGAGAGTGAAATCGTAGCAGTTGATGACCTGATGCCATCGATCCTTTGGAAGAGGCAGTTCCTTCGGGAGCAAAGCTATGTAGTTAAAGAAACTATAGTCTATCAGGACAACAAGAGTGCCCTTCTTCTAGAGAAGAACGGCAAAGTTTCTAGTAGTAAACGAACGAAGCACATCCACATTAGGTACTTCTTTGTGAGCGACAGAGTCGCAAAGAATGAGATCAGTGTGGACTGGTGTCTAACTGATGATATGGTTGCTGACTTCTGGACGAAGCCGAACCAAGGGTGACTGTTCAAACAGAACGTGGACAAGTTGATGGGTGTTGTGGAACACTCAGAGCCAGGGCACTCAGAAGGAGGGTCACGGTCGGACAAGAAGGTCCGTTCAAAGAAGGAGCGCTAAGCGGAGTAAGTAAGTAAGCATGGTCGACGACTAGGACAAGCTCGACGACCACAGGAGTGTGTTGGGGATTCGCGATTAGGGATTCAACCTGTACCTCTGTACTAGAATTTGATGCCAGTAGTAAAAGCTGGTACCCCACCCACTTTTTCAATAGTATCTCAATAGCAACAGTAAACTAGAAGAGAGCTTAGAGCAACTAACAAAGCTGCCAGCCCAACAGTGATGACAGCATCATACACCATTCCGGTAAAGATTGAGGGGAGCATGGTGGTGTTGGCAAAGCTATGATTTTGCAAAATCGGGAGCAGGTTGGGAGGGTGTGCTACCACAAAATCTTGTTGGAGCTGTTGATTTGTTTTGAAGTCCTTTTCAAGGATCTCTTGAAGAACAGGGTGAATCTGGATTCCAGGAAGCAAAAATCCCCACACCATTAACAGCTTTCGCCAGATCCGATTCTGTTTCGTAGTCCAGCGAGTAGTCTTTGGAAGCCAAGTTCGATGAACTGTCACTCAGAATCCAGGTGAAACCTGGATGTCCCATAATCCCCATGTTGTATCCCTCCCGAAAGACTGTCTCTCGTGAATCATGGTAGATGATTCCGAAAAAATATCTAACTTGTGTTGACTGCAGATGCTTCAACCCATCTTTGAGTGACTGGTCATCTTTGGCTTCAAATGCTGTGAAATAAACATGGATTCCATGTTTCACTGCAGCATTTGATAATGCGCTGCTAAAGGAGGAACCATACAGATCCCGGACATGAATGCATCCAAAATGAGTGACCCCTAGGGAATCGTAATATATCATAAGTGCCTCTGCATCCGCTTCGTTGGTGGGAAAGGATCTTGAAAAATAGGGAGCTGGTGTTTTATCATCCAGCACTGCCGAGGATGCACTGCCAGAAATCTGAGGGATTTGATAGACTCCAGCTAGATTGGCAAGAGCTAGTGACACGGAACTGTAGGCTCCACCAATAATGGCTGCCGGTCTGGGATACCTATGCCAGTCACCCACTCTCAAATCTGGCCGTGTGGCAATCTTTTGGAGAGAAGTCAGGGCAACCAGTCTGTTGTATTGAGTCTCTGTCATTTCATAGCTGAATTTGATGTCGCAGCCTTTCATTCTGTTGGTCAAATTGGGCACTATGGATGAATTGCGCTCATTTAAATGTCTTGTTGCTAGGAAGGCTGCAGCCTCATAGGTGAGCTGTGGAATGAGTAGATGCCTCTCTTCTTTGGTGATGGTTTGGAAGTTCACCAAGTGGACGTTTCGATAGGTTTCGTTTCGGAAGCGATCGTAGACCTTGAGAACTTCGGATCCCTCTTGCTGGCCCACAACCTTTGAAGAAGAAGAGCCGCTAATACTAACGCCACCCACAGCAGAAGTCAAAGTCATGTTGACTCTGGACTGCACCTGTACGGCTGCTGGGAGGCACCAGGCACCAGTACGTCACCGTATACGTATAGTGATCTTGTGGCCTTCCGCTCAATGAACTAACTAGACTATATCTAACAATCTTTTGATGGAGCAAGGGCGTGGAAGTGCCCACATAAATGAGTCCATGCACATGACTTGCATGCATCCTCGAGCCTCTAAACCCCCCTTTCCTTGTATGCATGCATGTACCGGTGCCGGTTCCGCGATACCATTCATATACCCGTATCTCAATTGCCCTTGTGAAAGCTACCCATTTATGTCTCCGTGGATCCCGCAAAGCCAAACCCTTTGCCCCCCGTAATGGTCCTCCATTTCTTGCCCACAGAACCTAGTCCTGAATTTCGACTGTTCTTTGCTTAAGCCTGGCCGGCTGGCTTCCGTAAGATAATTTCCCTACTCTAACCCCCTTTAATAATAAAAAATTCATATAATAAATAAATAATAAATAAATAAATAAATAAATAAATAAATAAATAAATAATAAATAAATAAATAAAAATAAATAAATAAATAAATAATAATAAATAAATAAATAAATAAATAAATAATAAATAATAAATAAATAAATAAATAATAAAATAAATAATATAAGGATTACGTGAAAGGAACGATACTAGGTAACGTCCGCTTGTAAAAGTAGGGGAAGGGATCAAGGGGTTCTGGGCGTGAAGTAGGCATATATGGACCGGCAAGACTGAGGAGGGGATGAGCCGGAGGAATACAGGGATCGAGCTTGGCGTGTAATAGCGCGTTGAAAGTGTTGTGCTAAGTGGGTAGATACATTGAGGGCAAGGGATTGGTGTGCCCAGTGTGAAGGTGTGTAGGATTGGGTGTCAATGGAGTAGTTGGTGGGGGTGACAAAGTGGGTATCAGCAGTGGGGAGAATGGCGGTTGGGGCTGAAAGGAGTTGGCTGTAAGAGCGTTGGGAGTGGGTGGGAGTTGGCAGACCATGGGGGTGCGGGAGGGGGAATGTTGGCGAGGGAGCCGTAGAGAAGGGCATGGGCGAAGGTCCCAGTCCAAGAAATGGGTCACTGTGAAGGGGAGCAGGTGATGCCTGCATTTTGGAGAGCAGTAAAGTATTCAGCAGGGACAGTGCGAGATTTTGTTGTAAGCTTACTTCGAATCGACTTGAGATGGGCCTGGGAAAGGGTTTTGGGTTGGTGGGCAGACCGGGCACAAGAGGATTCAGGAGGGCTGGTAACAGTAATGTCGATAGCGAGGAAAGAGGATGGAGTGGATTCCGAGTGGTAGGGGGAGGTCGAAGGCAGGAGGAGTTGAGGGAGATGCCAATATCGGCAGGGCGTTGGTTGGGGTAGCCCTGGTTGTCGAGGAGGGCTTGGGTTTCGCAGGTGACTCCGTCCTTGAATGGAGTGATGCCAGCAAGGGGGGCAAGGTGAGTGAGGACATGGTACACAGTGTCACGAATGCCATCACTTAGCCGTTTCTTGCTGTAGTGGGTGCATTGAAGGAAGTGGTCATCGCCATGCACCGAACAGATCGCCATTACAAGATACAGCTGTTGTTCAAAAACCAGTAGATGCGGTAAATATAGGGTTAAACTTATTTCTAAAACTAGTGACCACTAGCTATAGCTAGGATAAGGGGGGTTTAGAGAAGGTGGATGCAGAGCGAGGAAGCGGATATGCCTGGTTGGAGTTACGGGTTACCGCTAGCTAGTCCGGTACAGCTTCCTGAACGCAACCCAAAAAATCTTCCTCCATCGCATGCGTTTATTGTCCTCAACGAAAAGTGCTACTCAAAAGCTAGCTTTATTTGGAGCGGTTGAACCTGCCAAGCTTAACCCTGGCAGGCAATGCGGAACCTGGCCTTTTCAGGTGGAGAGGACTTGGCGAATTCTTTCGTGCTGCAGTGGCATAGCTCATCAAGGATGTACATGAGGGAACGGTTGTGGAGACAACATCAAGAAAAAGTCAGCTCGGGGAATGACAAAGAAGAGTTCCCTGGATGTTGGCACTGGTGAATTGGTTTGCTCGAATCGAGGGACTCCATCTGTGGACAGAACCAGTCTTTTGCCGTCAATCAAACTATGGACGAGGAAACCTCCTCGTTTTTTGTCAAAACGAAAGAGAAGCTGCTCGGGATCAGATGCAGATGCGGGAGATTTCGGATGTGGGGCAATCAGCTTCCCTTGCCGTCCACGACGCAACACGTAGTCGCAATTATCTTTTAGGACCAGTGCGTTACGTTGCGGGAATTTGGTCTCGTCAGGTTGAGGAATCGGGCCCATTGCAACGCCCGCCCGTGACTGTTTGGCAGGTAGTTGTTGGGCGACTCGTAGCTTGTCTAGCAGGAGAAAGGTTGAAAGATTCGTATCCTTGGTCTCTTCAACCGGCACCAATGCTCCTCCAGTGGCCACCGCAGGAGCACTACCCACATTGAGGGGGACACCGGGTCGTGACGCTTTCTTCTGCTGCACCTGCTCATCCATCCAGTTCTCAAAGCTCCGCTTCACACGGGAAATTTCCTCATCATCGTCGAGCGCTGTTTTCTCAATGCGCTTCTCGAGGTCGGCAATCTTCTGCTCCATCGTATCCATGCGGTCTCGTCGTGCAATCTGCATGTCAGACACGAGTCCTTCGAGCCGTGAAATCCTGTCTTGCAGATCATGCTGATTCTCCAGCTTGGAGAGGCGGGAGTCAAAGTCCTCTCGGCGCTCCAGCGTCCTCTTGCTCTCTGAGGCCAGAGTGTCGAGCTCCTCGGCCTGCTTTTGAAAGTTGGTCTCCAGGGCAGTCGGCCTACTCTGCAGCGCATATGAATCCCCTGAGCTTCTGTTGTTGGACATGTTGTTGCCTTCGAGTCTAGAAAGCCTGGTCTCCAAAGAGGAGAATAGAGCACGAGTCAAGGCCATCATTTCACCAGACAAACTGGTAGCAGTTCCGCCAGCATCTCGGTACTGGCCGCCATTTAGAGCCAAGTTTGAGATGAGGGCCTCCAGCTGCCCACGGCCGGCCACAACTTCTTCGGGCACGCCAGAACGGCCTACCGATAAATTTTAAGGGAACCGTAAGAGAGTCAAAGGAATAAATAGACACAATAGATGAATGGCACCATTCTGGCCAACCTCCTTGCACTAGTGACTGTCACTCAATTGCTTACCTCTCTCCATCTCATCCGTGTACGGCACAGTGACCTCCTCCGTCATGACAGTGGATTCCTCTCCTGTCTTGCAGGCCTGCACCATTGTGACTGCAAAGGAATTGGTTTGAAGAAATTTATAGATCCTTCCATCAAGTAACCAAAGCAAGTGACCCCGCTTTGTGTGGCTGGTTGTCGCCACAACACGATTCCGCCCTACCGCCAGCCAGATGGAACCGGGGGTGGCTCAAATCAACTTACTATTTCCGGCATCGCATTTGACCACCTCGTTTACCACCTTCAACCGACTTCGGCCGCCTTCGACCACGTTCAACCGCCTGTTTTAGCGCCTGCTTTACCCACCTTATTTACCATCATTCGCCGCCTCTTACCACCTCTTACCGCTTTCGACGGCCTTTTAACGATGGTGCGGGAAAACTTGAGACACCCCCGAACAGCGCATGTACGTACAGTTCTACCCGCCGTGAAATTTTCGTTCTCAGCAAACCTGCCGTACCGTATGGCACGCCCCAGTATACCCACACCACCAAGCATCCAAGACGTTTTTACTTTGGGCCAGAAGTGATGTGCTCTCTGAATAGATAAGGGGGTTTAGAGTAGGGAAATTATCTCTGAATTGATGATACTTATGTAAAGAAACCCACAAGCACAGCACGCACACCATGCAAGTCGCCCCGGTTGTAGAGTGCGGTGCGGTAGTGCTTATAATGCCTGTAAGTGTATCAGTTAGTTGCTTGTGATCAAGGCAAGGGTACGTAGGCTGAGCCACAGCCAGCCAGGCCATGTGAGTGTCGCATGAGCCTTCATTATGAGTGGTCAGCCATGGCATGCAGCGAGACAAAATGGGCTTGAGGAGGAGGAGCCAAGAAGGTGGAGACTTGGATTATTGCCATGGCAGCACTGGCTTTGTCGGGCTGAAGTGATGGTGGGATTGGGACTGCCCAGGCCACCCTCTCCTACCTCCAACTTCTATCATTTCAAGTTCCCTTGTGTTCATGAAAGACCGCCACCTTTCAACACTTAGAATGAGCATTCACTACGGTTCCAGTGGTGTAGCCATGGAGTTTACTCATTTAGATCGCATAAAGCAGTTGCACACCCTCCGGGGCGCGTGTGGCCGGTGAGCGGACTTGACTGTGGGAAATACCCGGGCCTCGGCTCGTGGGTTGTCCTCAAGCACAGCTTGTCTGAATCCGTTAATAGACTTTGATTTTGTTTTTGCCCAGGCCACCCTCTTTGACGGGAAGAGCGATCCCATAATAATAAGCCAATAAGCTAAAGTAAGTTCAGTCAAAGGCGGCGGGAAGGAGCTTGAAATATATACCGGGCAGACCCCGGTGATCTCTGACCCCATTTATTGTGGTGGTGGTGGGTTTGGTTGGTTGGTTATCCTTAGGGTTAGAGATTTACTTCAACCCCCTCGTTCTCACACATTCTCATAATAATCATACGGTAGCAACGGATCCTAATATTTTCCTCACGTTGCACACCTCTAAACTCCCGTAAGCTACCACGCCACTTTCTCAGACAGAAAAATCTAACGTCTCATGTTGCACACCTCTAAACTCCCGTAAGCTACCACGCCACTTTCTCAGACGGAAAAATCTAATGACACTACCTTCAGCCAAACTTTAACAATATTATTATGCCGGCCCATCTTTTAATTCAGCTCGCCCGGTATATCTATTACACCTCCGGTGTCCTTTTTGGTTCGCTATGGAGATTGACAGTATTCCACGGCATGCTTGCGTGGCTCAACCGAATTGGAGATTTAAGGTGACGCCGGACTGGAGGGAGTGTCAGAAATAACACGCACATAAAAAATGAGGCACGAGGCAATAGCGCCGTTGTTGCCTGACACGACGACACAAACACGAAAGCCGTAAGAAACCATCATGATCATAGCAAGGCAATGAAGTCAATATTAATAAGAACAATAAGACAATAATGAGAATGATGTATTGGATTCATCCAAACAAGAATAAGAATAAGAATAAGAATAACCATGATAAGAGGAACAGGAAGCCTCAGTGGGATTATCTGGGTGTGACGAGTTTGGCTCTTGTATTTCTGCATGGTTGGTTGGGCCAGGCTACCCTTCTCAGCTGCACTGTAGCCAGTGGCACTGTTGGAATGGCTGCCATATATCAGCAATCTCAACAATCTGAATGTCAGGAAAGAAAAAGGAAGGAAAAGTTGTATGGGTGGATATTGGGCATCTTGCTATTAATGGCTGTCATGCTATGTACTAGTACTACTAGTATACTACTAGTGGGTGATGGAATGGATGTCCTGTGGGAAGTCTATAGAGGCTTCAGTCTGGCTGTCTTGATCTTTATCACTCAGCATCTCTTGCAACAGTGCTTACAAGTACAATTGGCTAGATCTTCAATAGACAAGACTATTACTTCTAAGTCAGCAATATCTACAGAAGATGAAGATGCCAATGAAGATGACACCCTCTCCTCCTTTCGAACCTTTTTGGCGCAAGACAAGCAAAAACTCAATCAGCAAAAGAAGAAACGATCTCCCAAGAAATCTCCAAAACGAAAGTCATCATCCAAACGATCCAAATCCAAACAAGAGCAACAACCAGCAACAACAAACGAATCCATTCTTTTACAGTCCTGTCTTCGCACTACTAGCAGCAGCAATCACAAAGACTTGGTCCGCGGCGATTTACGGTCCGTCCGATTTGCCGAGGACGATAATGGTCTCGAAACGGTATTTGAAATTTCCAAACATCAACTGACTACTCAACGAGTCCTCGTACTGCTGTTGCTGCCCCAAGTGTACGCCTACGAGTTTGTCGCACTCGAGTACGATATACTTGGTGGCGATACCGGTACACATACACAACAACAACAGAAACCAATACGAATTGCACAACTCTTACAACTCCTGCCGTCATTGGCATCCGATCCCACCATGGCACGACAAACCTTTTTGCGATTGTTGCGCATGGATTGTTCCACGCACAAACAAACAAACAAAAAGTCTACAACACCTACCGAAATGATCAATGCACTCACGTTGCAATCGTACAATCTCCAAAATGATGAAATACTCGTGGCGGTTCCTCGTGGGAGTACTCCCGCACAAGTCATGGAAAGTTCCAAACAAGTATTGCAGAATCCAAAACTCATGAAGGCGGTACGATACGTACAGTATTATCAAAATTTGTTGCATGTTTGTTTGGTACATACATACAGAATGGCAAGCTTTAGTTTATTTTGGTCTCACCCTTTTTTTCTGTTTGCTATTATTGAACATTTTAGCTGAGACGAAACAAGACGTGGGGAATACCGATACCATCCCAGATGCCCTCGCAATGATGATACAGCGTGTACTCTATAGCTCGTGAGTCATCAGTGAGCATCACTCTGCATGTTGTACCGATGCATAGCATCCAGCTTATACTCCAACTGCATCTATGGCTGGGTAGACGTTTGGCTATTGAGATGGAAAGTGGCTCTTTATTCCTATCGATAGCTTTGCTCCATGGTCCCCCGCCGTCCGGTCCGAAAAGTTGGACTGGTCCAATCGATTGAATCGATTCTACAGTACACTGCTATGTATGTACCAGGGACGGAGAGTGCAGCAGGCACGAAAACAAAGAACGTTCCTTGTCAACGTTTGTCTTGGTGGAACTAACTATTCGTAGTATTACTATGTACAGTATCGTAGCTAGCATAGTTAGTTATAGAGAAGGATGCATCGTTGTACGGTACCGGCATAAATACATGAAGCATTGTCGCTGGAGAGACGAAGCAAGAAACCCGTCATGTCGCCGCTCTTCCCCGTGAGTAATCGGTGAACGATGGCATCGTGTCAACTCGACTTGACCCGACCCGACCCGACGGCGTGTAGTTATTTCCCTCCTTCGCCATGCCATGATTCGCCGGTCCATGATCGGCTCACCTCTCTCTCACTTTCCCGTCTCTCAATAATTTGCACTTACTTTTTGACAACTGGCTATAGCTAGCTATGCTGTGGAACCACCACCACTAACTGGTTGTACCGTCGATGCCAAGACGGCCTTGACTGCCTTGCCTTGTCGGTATTCTTTGGCGGCTTTGATTGCACGGTCGGCATTGGCTGTGATGAAATTGGACACGGTCGACACCACCATGCGAGAGCGTTTCACGGCTTGCAACAGCGTTTCTCGGTCCACTACTATTGTTGATTGTTTCGCGTGTTGCGTCTTATCGGTTGCAGAAGATTGCAGTTCGTAGTCAATGAGGAGTATCGCCGTCATGGCCGCAAATGAATAGACGCTGCTGGCCAGTGGGTGAATGGCCAGGATTCGAAGACGTTGTTTTCGTTGTCGAGTCGATAACGAACCGGGTTGTGGCTGTAGAATTTGTTCCATGCCGTCACAAAAGGCGCACGTGGCCTCTTGCACATCCTCCAGCAAGGCTCGAGCCGCTCCCAGAGATGCAAGTCGTTGGTTGGTTTCGTGCTCGTGGAACAAGTCGTCCACGGTCCAGGGAGTTGTAGTAGTCGTAGTCGTACTGTACCGGCATTGAGTGTACACGGGTTGGGCAAGTTGCGCCAGTTGGGATTCGCCAACTTGCAATTCCAGGATATTTTGGCATGATGCTAGTAGAGTGTTGGATGTCGTGGCTGCGGCTGTAAACTGATCTCGATAGTGTGACGAGTGTACCATGGTTTCCAGTCGGGCCAGTTGTTCCAGGGCCCGTTCCATTTTGAGACAGGTCACGGTGGTAAACGAGAATAGGGGGCGGTAGTGTTGAAGCAATAATGCATTGCGCTTGACTGGATCCGTCTGTGTTATGGTCACGGCTTCCATGAGAACCAATAGCACGAGGACCAAATCCCAGCACCATTCGTTGTTGTTGCGGTTTATTGCAATGCTGGTAGTATCAGTTGTAGTAATAGCAGTGGACGAGTGTCGCAATAATAACTCTTGTTGCAGCCATGTATCCCAGGATCCATGTGCCAGACTGGCCCGTAGATTGGGCCCGCCACACGGAGAACAGTAGAGATCGGCCAAGAGTGTCATGGTGGGAGCCCCCAATCGTTGAACAAGTGCATTTCGAACCTGGGTGCTGCCGTCGTCTTTTACTAGAAAGGGATGCAACAGTACATTGTGTTGATGTCGTTGTCCATGTCCATCAAGTGTGACATAGTATTTGGCTGGTCTGGCTTTGGAATCTTGTGCTTGTTGATTGTTGTCCTGACACCAGAGTTGTCGTAGCATGTGCTCCAGGAGGCATGTCAGTAGGATGCAACTGCAGAGTGGATATCCAGTAGTAGTATTCGGATGCTGCTGTGTGTGACCGTGATATTCTTGGGCCCACTGTTGGATGAGGGTCCACCATTGCTGGTACTGGTGAGACGATGACATCCAAGAGGCTGATGTGGACTTTATCAAATCTGGTCCCTGCAGCAGCTCTTGACCTCGCTTCAAAATGGGACCATAGGAAGAGTACGCCCTCAAGTTGGGCAACAACTCCTGATCATCATGATCTTTATCAAGGGAGGGCGACACTGACTTTGGAGTATCTTGCTCCAATAGGACAATCAAAACCACGACCAGTGCCAACCAGGGTCGTGGCAGATCGGCGACAAACCCATGCCAGAGTAGATTGCGTAGATTGAGTCCAGTGGGCAGCAAGAGGACTTGCAGAACGGAGGAAATCTCTGTTGATTGGCTACTGCTGGTAGTTGTTGTGGTTTCTTGTAGCGTTTGGAGCATGTCTTTGAGCAAGGGAGCTCTTCCGGCAGTATGGTGCCCCGTGGCACGACGAATGGCAGCTTCCAGACGGTTGAGCGCCAACAGCGTGGCCATGACTCGTTTGGCAGTACTGCTTGCCACCGTATTATTATTATTGTTGCTACCCCACTCCACCAAAGTTTCCAAGCATTGCTGATCAGGGGCTTTTGGATCTTGACTACTATTAGTACCTGTACTATCGTGGGGATCAACAGTGGTACATGTTTTAGTAGAAAAGAGTGCTTGCTGTACAAAGACACAGTCATCACATTCCAAAGCCAAGTGAATCAGCCGTTGCTCTTGAGAGACATGAGCATTGTCCTTCCAGCCTTGTAGCTGCAGAGTCCCAGCATTCCTCTTCAAATAATACCCAAAACTGGGTGTTCCGGTAGTAATACCGTTAGAAGGCCGACAGGCCAAGATGGCGGCAATGGAAGGATCCACAAATGGAAACCTGATTTCTGGTCTTTCATCATGGTGAGGAGGTGTCACCATTACCATCAGCATTGACAGAAGCACTCTTCTTGGAACGACGAACCACACCTTCTCACTCATTCAATTCAAGTCCTCTCTTCGCTCCAACCAGCTCTTTCAGTTCATCGTCGAGAATCGAATCGGTCGATCTTGCCACGGGACTTGAAGGTGGCAACGGCTTAAAAATAAGCCAGTAAAGGATGCAAAGGGACAAGCCTTTCAAAGTTGAGACATGGATACAAAAACCTCGAGAACGGTGGCTGTCAGTTGGTAAACAGCTTTAAAAAATGGTACCGTAGTTGCGGTAAATATAAGGTTAAGGTGGAATGAAGATTCTTACCGCATCTACCTGAATCGAATAGATGGAATGAAATCTCTATTTTTTTAGATTTGGGGGGGGGTTTAGAGTTTAGAGTAGGGAAATTATCTACGGAAGCCAGCCGGGGCCAGCCTTAAGGATGTCCCACGGGGTATACAGTGAATTTTAGTTTTAAGAAATTATTAGCTCACTTTTTCAAGAGCTCTCGAAATAGATAAAGTGGTTGTTAGCTCTCAGATCTATTCTCTGATTT